>JAPFFP010043660.1:1203-13034 GCA_026153255.1 Solanum medicagineum | reverse complement strand
TCTTTTCTTGCAGGTGAGGTTAGTTAATAAAACAGAGGAAACTCTGCCGAAATTTCTGCAGGTTTCTAGGTCAGATATATTGGGAAATTCAGGGTAGATGTGTCTAGGTGCCCCTACCGGGCACTGGTCACGTCCCTAGGTCGGGATGTGACAATTACAAACTTGAGAAATTTCCATATTTTTAACTATGAATAAATTTCTATTTAAATTCAAATAGATTAGCTAGTTTGTCTATCAATTACTTTTTTTTTAACCCATCTATCAATTACTAGGTTTAGGATTTGATGGATTAATATTTAGGGGTCATTTGGTTTGAATACATGCTATCATGGTGCTATGGTTAAATAATGGGCTAAATTATGCTGAGATTAATTTTTGTTTGAGTGTTTGGTTTGTTGCATAAATTTTAAAAATATGTTGTTTGTTTATAAAAACACCCTTCACTTTATTAGTGTTTTTCAATATGTATTTTCTTTGCTAGGTTTAGTTATTCAATAATATTTTTAAAATATATTTTTCATCTTATTTAGCTTAAATATTTTTATGTTTACATTTCCATGATAATACCAAATACATTTAAAATAAAAAATTTCTTCTTATTTAATTTTAAAATAGAATTTCTATTTTTAAGTTTGTTAAAATAAAAAAGAATTTGTGAAAAATCAAAAAATATATAAAAAGAATAAGAATTAGTCAACAAAAATCATATTATATATTGTAATTTTTTAATAGAAAAAATATAAAAAGGTACTATAAAAATAAGGAGCGAAGGTTGTGGATGTTATTATATATTGTATTAAAAATATTATAAATATTCATAAATATACAAAATGAGATATAAAAAAGGTTTAAAAGGATATCTTTGTCATTTACCCTTTTTATCCGAGATAAGTTATCCTGGGATTAGCATACCTCCTAATATGAGGGATAACTTATCTCGGCACTATTAATTAGTCCCAAGATAAGTTATTCCACATTTGCCAACGAAACATCAATTTAAGGGCCACTATATTTTTATACCAGCATTATTTGCACTTATCCATCACACCAAATGGCCTGTTAAAGTCAAACTTCAGTCACGTCACACCTTAAAATGGAGTAAACAAATAAATAATAAAATCAGAAAAATTTAAGATAATGACTTTGAAACATACGTTTCTCATACACAATTAGGACTGCAAATAAAGAGTAAATTGAAATACCATGAAGATGAAAGCAGCATGATCTGTCAACTTAAATTGGGTAAGAAGAAGTCCGAGAACTAAGATATAAATTTTATTGTTGATTCCATTTCCCATTTTGGTTTTGATGTTTCTGAACACAAAATCATAAGTAGATCTCTCACTTTGAAACTATTGGAATCACCTCATAAGAAAGCAACATGCAATTATTAACTATAAAGATAGTTGGACTCTATCTGTAGGCTCATGAAGATTACATTCAATCGTTGCACCTCATGTATGAGCTATCCCGTGAAAGAGTGAAACAAGTGAGATTTCAAAAACCAATATGACAACCAATGCATGATAATGAACCAAAAGTAAGAATTTTCCTACATTACATTGTAGCCTCCCGAAGATAGGTTAGGGATGTCTCCACACAGATGTGTAAGACTATACTAGACATTAGTTCTATACAAGAGACACCGGCGAACCTGAGGCTTCGATACCAACTTATCATCACCAGAATTTTTTGAGTCATGTTGGCACCTATTATATTTCACCAGTAGGTAACTCAATTAGTAATTCGAAATGACAATTAATAGGTATGGGGGTAGAACCAAAGCAAAAGTAAACAATTTAGTAGAATTAACTGAGAAAATAAGAGGAAACATAACAATAAACAAATGCCAAAAAACCCTCCCCAACATATGAAAGTCATGGTACAGAGCTACTATAAAAAAAATACAAATCTCAAAATTGGAAAAAAGATATATACAAACTTGTCTCAAAATACAAAAGACTAACCAACTAAATACAAATGGAGACGAGTGTGATCAAGGCGCCATATACTCACCTTTACCCTCGAATACGAAATTGCTGACTCAAACTCAATGATGATAGCTAATGCTCGAACCTACATCATAAAAATAGATGCAGAGTGTAGTGTGAATACCAAGACAATAAGTACTCAATACGCATTATAAGTTGACCAAGCAAGAAAAGTAAAACCAATATAAACATAAGAATTAAATAAAACAAAGGCCAAGGAACAAATAACAACAATATATATGAGTGTATAAAGTACTAAAATGAAGTAAATTAAAGTCTAACTAGACCTTATATGCCTTAAACGTGTACTCTTGCGCAACTTTTAAGTAAACCTCAAGTCCGTTTTCGACAATTCAAAGGTCCATGTGACTCGAATTTTTGCAAGGAACATCGTGGTGAAGTTGGATTCAAAGCATATTTTGAGGTTAATTCACTGTTTTAGCTGATTTCATTCTTAGAATTTGTGAAAACCTTGCGTGTAAAACTTTGTGTGTTGATATCTTAGCCAATTCTTGACATAATTAAGTGAAACTTGAGTGTTAATTGTTCTACTTCCGAGGGAAATGTTGTGGTATACTGGAATTTGCTAAATTTTACTGGTTTTTGAGAATTTTGACCGAAATATTTTTGAAAAGAATATTTTCTCGGCAAAGTTTTGAACTTTGTTTTTGGTCCTTTTCTCAATCTTCTGGGGTCCATTTTGGGCTGAATTTTCGGCTACAGACTTAGGTTGTTGTGGGGATAATTTTTTGGGAATTTTGTTTGAGATTTCAAGCATGGACCCTATTTTTTCCATTTTAGGTGCTATTAGCCTAATTTCACCTGTTTTTCAAGTTTTTACGACCAATATGACTGTGTTAACCTTGTGAATTATATTTTAGTAACTGAGTAGCATCGGGAAGCCATCAGGAGGGGAAAATCTCAACTGGACTAGTTTGATTTGTGAGGCGTTGATTTTCAGGTAGGTTAGGCTCTCCCTAAAGCTTATTCTAAGTGAGACTATATGCATGTTCAACTAGAATATATATATGTATAAAGGCGTTGGTTGTACTTTTTATCCATAGCATATGTTGTTGTATGATTGCACCCTATGTTGGTAACTGTGAATACTATAATTTCGATATGTTCTAGTACTATTGACTATAGGAACGCCTAATAAGGGTCGTATATAGGGTGATATTTTGGAGCAGGTATGTATTCTGACTTAACTATTGTCTGCGAAAGTATGTTATTGGATGTTAGTGAGATTTGATGGTTATGAGGCTACTTGATGAATACTTGTTGTACTGTGACTTGATTGCTAGTTTAAATATGATTCCATTAGGTCTGGCAGTTGTGGATACTTATGATATCACTGTTGTTACCGTGCTTTACTGTCATTACTTGTGGTTGACTGGACTATAGCATGTTTGGCCTATTAGACTTGATTTTACACTGATTATTGAGACATACGCTCTTATGTACTACTGTTAGCTATTGGGTTTTGATTCTACTTACCTGAGGCTGGGTTTCGTTATTGTTATTAGATGGATGGTGATCGATTATGCGGGGTTGATTGTGTGTGGGGTACCTATACTGTGAGTGCCATTGCGTACTTTGATTCTGGGAACAATATGACCTTGGAATTCCAGATCAGGATAGATTGGTTGAATGATTGACAGTTTCAATATCTCGACTCCTAGATGATGCTTCCTATGCTCTGAGGTCCGTTGTCAATGTCCAAGAGTCCGAGTCCTAGATGACACTTCTTGTGGTCTAAGTCTCAGTGGCAATGGCTAGGATGCCGAGATACGGATGCCGATTATAAGGTTTGAGTGCCTGCTAAGATTTTGGTCAAGGACCACGTTAATTCCATTTTAGGGGATAGGCCCCGTGATTAATATTTTGAGTTGTGACACTACTGTTCATGCTAAGGGGATTCTTTCTCTTAGGGGGGATGCATCCCACCATTACGCATGTGTATATTGGATCGGGTGCCACATTCAAGCATAGGTTCAAAGACTCGATTGACATGTGTTTGTTGGGGGCGAAGGCCCAATTGATTATCCCTAGATTCACATACCTATACATATCCTGATTGTGCATGGTGTACCTTTGGGCTTATTGGGGCTTCGGGGGCATTCAAGCATAGACACTAGGGTTACACACATGTACAATTGACCCTTGATCTGGTGATATGGAGAGTTGGGCTCTGCGATAATTCTGTTGGGTTCAATGATGTTCTGTCAATTAGATTGTACCCGGGTGTGCCTTTCGAGTTTATGAGGGCTCGAGTGGCGTATAGGGGTAGATACTAGGGCCTTGCACCTGCGCACAGATCGACAATTTTGTTTAGTTCAGGTTATGAGGCTTATTTACTAGATTGCTGCTTTATTAACATTTGAGCTTCATTATGTACATTATTTCACTCAGTCGAACGATGATGCCTATTGGGTGCTTTATTCAAGTAGACACCCCTACTCTCTGTATCTTCCCATGGTCCAAGTCCAGGATCTAATTGTAGGCACTGATTTGGGAGATTCGGGAGCATGCAGGAGATTTCATTTGGGTGAGCATCGACAGATCTAGCTACATCGCAATATCCTTCCTTTTGAGGGTTGTCTTTTATTTACAGACATTAGCCTTGTGCAGTGGTGACTTTTACTTGTAGAAGCACTCCTGGTTTTATATATTATTATGATCTTTGATCTATATATATGTATAGATATGTATCTGTCTTTATTGTAACTGTATATAGTTGACCTCCAGGTTATGGGTAGATTTTGATTATTTATATTATTATTTTGGTTATGGTTCTGACCAGTGAGTTAGGACAGGTACCCAAGGGTTGGGTAATTAGCTTGCCTGTAGGTGGAATCTATCAAGTGCCATTATGACAAGGATCGGATCGTGACAATATCTCACCAAAATCGAGCTCAATGTTAAAAGTGGTGAAACCTGATCTTTTTGATTACCACACTATTTTAGGCAATTTTGTACTCTGCAAACACGGATGTCAAGACTATCACACCTCTGCGAATGGGGAGAAGAATCCACGAACGCAATGTTTTGAAGAGATAAGCATCCGCAAATGCGGAGAACATGTCTCCTACACTAGATATCAACATTTGCTCAACACTCACAATCATAGAATAGACCCTCGGAATTCATCTGGAACCCCGTGAATACAACCCAAATATGCAAATGTACTAGAATCGACATTCCGCACTCAGTAGAACCATTGTAATTCGAGTTTAAGGCCTTCTTGGTCTGGGACCCGATAGAACACAAAGAAACTACTTAAAACTCCAAATACCCAAACTGCCTCGAAAAATCTAAAAATTATAACGAAATCATTTCTGACATTAGTTCCACCCATTGGGACCACTATAATTGTTAAAATTTTGATTTGAGTTTTCGAACTCTAAATGCTAACCAAAGCCTAACTATGATACAAATTCAACTAAAATACAACTCTGGGTTTTAATTCCAAATTCAATTCTGTCATTTCCCCTAGAACAAATTTCGCATTCCAGAGCTGATGGAATTGAGATAATTGTATTTTGACATCCAAAACTCAAGATGACCTCAAAACTCAAAATTTCAAGCTTTAAACCTTTAAAAACTCTGTCTTTAGTAAAATTTCAACTTTTTATAAGGTTTTTTGAAATCTAACTTTTAGACTCAATTGAAACTGACTCAAGACAACTTTCAGTGTGGGAAAAATGGTAATTTTATCGAATATCAAAAATGACCTTTAAGGTCTTTACATTCTTCTTAAAATTTTTTATGAAAATATGACCTCCGAAATTAAGGTAATGCATGCAATAATTAAATGCAAATATACTTGAACTCACATAAAGGCTAAAAACTATGCATAATAAATAGTCATGTACTTTAATTGATATGCTATACTTTCTCTTTTGTAAAATAATTATGCAGACTATGTAGCAATAGGAGTTCCTCATGAACTCAATTATATTTCATGAGAAAATAAGCATGGACAACCAATCAACAAATAGAATCATATATGGGAACACAATCTCAATGAATTTACATAGAATTCAATATCAAGAATCAAGATCAATTTGGAATTTCAAAGAACTTGGGTTGAATCCCTAGATTAAGCTTTTATTAACTAAAATTAGCTGAGGGGCATGAGGACGAATTTAGTCAACATTCTAAGTAGTCTTACATACTTGGAATGAAGATTGGACAACAAAGATTGAAGGTTGGACTTGAATTTCTTGAACCGTAGCCTCTCCCTCCTCTCCTTATCTCTTGTTCGCAAAGTATTAGGGCGTTAATAAGAGGAAACTAGAGTTTAGGCACTTATATGGCTAATTTCGGTCTCAAAAGATGTGGGTCAGTATAGGAGGGGTGTTGAAAGGATCGGAACGCCCTCCCTGAAAACCAAAAAACTGGTATTTAGATAGAGTAAGTTCGCATTTCATTTCAGTTTATTTTTTTGGAACACATTTGATACATGTGATTTATGAACAATTCATAAATCACATTCAAGGCATGCAATTTATAGCCATGTCCGCGATACGGACTTGCTCTGTACTCTTCTGGATCATAAATACTTTAGAAAAATTCATGCACAAAATTTCTACCTAGGTCCAGGATGCAAATCTGCTTTATTTTGAATTTTCTCTTTCTCATTATTTTAGGTCCAGTCTTAGCTAGGACAACTTGGTTATTCTAGGGATAGTATGGGGTGTTATACTACTACTACGAAGGTATTTTCAATGCAACACTGTATCAAAAAATTACCTGGACAATTTAGGTAAAATAGTATTACTAGTTTATATACATATATTTATTTATGATTTCGCTACTAGAAGTATAGCTATATTAGTAGGAAAACAATACGAGTGCTAGTATTACTATATCCAATCTCAAGTAATTTGAGATCGACTATATGATTCTTCAATGATCATATTGTCTTTTTATTTCATGTGTTAATTTGATGAACTTCTTTTTAATTATACTTTAACATAATAAACAGATATACAACTAAAATATTATTAAATCATTTAAATGGTATCATTTTTCAAAAAAAAAATATTTTTAAATAAAACTTTCATATTAATAAATTTTATTAAAAATTAAAATAAACTAATTGAATGACTTTGTAAGTAAAACATCTACAATTGGGTGACTTTTTCGTAAAAAAGGCTCATAGTTGAATGACTTTTGAATTAAGAATCAAAATTGAGTGACTTTCTATGAAAAGAGCCCATAGTTGAGTGATTTTTCAATTAAAATCAAAATTGAGTGACTTTTCTATGAAAAAAGCCACAATTGAGTGGCTTTTGAATTAAAAATCAAAGTTTAGTTACTTTCTATGAAATAGCCCAGAGTTGAGTGATTTTTGAATTAAAAAATCATAATTTAGTATCTTTCTATGAAAAGAGTCCATAGTTGAGCGATTTTTGAATTAAATTTCAATATTTAGTAACTTACTATGTAAAGAGCGCAAGTTGAATGACCATTGAGATATTATCTCCTTAAATATGACAAATAAAAAGTTAGAATTAAAGAGTTATCAAAAAACAAAGAGACACAATTTTTTGAATTCACTAAAATATAAAGAAACACCTTAAATTGATAACGGATGAACTAATTGATATCGTCTGTATCTAGTAAGCAATCAAGACTAAATTATTTTGAACACAAATCAGTAGATCATCAATATCTTAATTACACTTCTCTAGAATATTGACTATACTAGTTATTGATTTGCGCAAAGGTAGATTTTTTAAATATAATATTATTCCTATCTCTATGTAATAAATTGGCCAAATTTTATCTTTCATTAGTATAAGGAGGTAGAAAGAAAAAAGAGGAACAAAAGGAAGAGAACAATAATTCAAAATCTCCTTTGTTTTTTTTTTTAAATCTTAAAATCTTCCTAGGCTAAGTGATGGGTTGTAAGGAAACTGATAGCGTAGATGTTCCTTTGGCCTATGTTGGCCTCAAAATTCTTTTGGTTAATTAGGATGCAACTTCTTTATCAAATATAATAACAATTTTTGAAGGACATTCTTTCAAAGGTACATTTATATTATATCTCTTTATTTTCTCTCATATGTGTTGAACTTTTCCCCCTATTATTTTTCTTGAATTTTCCTGGCACAATTTATACTTATAATCTATAGTTAAAGATGTGAATTTCTTTAAAATTAATGATTGATGTTTGTTTTGTTATGATATATGAAATTTGTAATTAAATTCAAATTTATTTGGAGTAGATTCAAGTGTTGAAATTCATAGAAGAAAATTATTTTATTTTATTGACCCAAAAAAAAAAAAAAAGCAGATGCACATGATTAAAACTTTTAGTCAATTTTAACATGTGTTTCAACTTTCAGTCAAATGCACAGGTATAAATTGATAAACTACAATACTGTAGAATAAGTTTTTTAAGACTGTTGTTGTTTGAGAAAATTGATGGTTGGAATTGTTATTTATGATACTTGAGAACATAACAAATGGATCTAACATATATAGCTAAATTGTCGTCAAATTATCTACATAATAGATGTTTCAGAATATAAGTTTTTTCTAAATTTTTTTTATGGACTGTCTCACATAAGCACTTTACTTTTGTTTAATGCTCAATTAGAGCAGATTATTGTATACAAATCTAAAGAAAATTACAGTCATATGCAAAAGGTTATGGATATGTTCAATCTTATGAAAATATATTCATTTAATTGTCAAATTTATCAAAACACTAGTTGAGTTGTATTTTAAATGGAAAAGAATCTTTTGGATTCTTAGGCAGCAAGATTAAACTAAGTAACTAAACCAAGACTTGAATGATATTAGTAACCTAGTATCAATCAAATATCCCTTTTTATATTTCTAATGTAATACTTTTAGTCATCGCATGCTACCTTTTTTGAAAATGTGCTACAACATATGTAACTTTCTTGTGAAATATTTTTGAGTTTGATTTTTGATCATAGTTACTGCAATCAAACAAGCAATAGTATTGTCTATTCTCTGGCAATATATCGACCAATTCGACTTGGTTATGGTGGATGCTAACATGCTTGAAATTACCTTGACTTCATCAAGTCCGCTCAACTCTTCAAAGACAAACCTATCATTTGTAAGACCATTTTCTCAAAATCTTTATTATTTTATGTGGTTTAGTATGCACTATTCAATAATTCAAAACGTGTATTTAAACTTGTTTATGTCACTCCTCCTTATTGAACTTTTTCGCTGTAACAATAGTGTTTTAAAAACATGATTTCTAAACACATTAGTGTTACATGTAGTTTATATATGTATATGAATATTGTTTTTTGGTCAAATTCTTATTTATTTATGTTCCTTAGAAAAGTGATGTATATATTTATGAAGATCTAACTTCTCTCGACAATTTTAGATTCCTCATTTTATGTTTGATTTTGATTTTTCAATTATTGGTTTAGTGATGTCTGAGGAGGTGACAATGGAAATAGTATTAGAAGCAAAAGCACAAGGGGCATTACATGTTTGGAGGAAGTCGTCCATTTCATCAACGAAACTCAAAAATATATGGCAACATGTGATTGGCACAAGAAGGAGGCAAATCATTTAAATTACAATACAATAAGGTTAATCAAGTTGAAGTAATGGATAACTCAACTTGTACTAAGAAACTGCAAGATAGAAAGGGAAAAGGCAAAGCAAATTGCTCAGAGATTTATCAAAATCAAGTGGAAGATTCTAAGAGAATGAGAAGGATTAATGAGGAAGAATGATCTAAAATATGTGGTACTTTAGAAAAGGACATAATCATAGAAAGATCAGAAAAGAAAAGACGACACCTGCGATGGACACCAGATCTTGATAAGAATCTGGATGAAGTTGTTTGCGTGCTAGGAGAAAAAGGCAAGTATTTAAAATTTTGGTTTCTATTCCAACACAGGGAAGTAGGAAAAAAAATTTGTTAGGAAAAAATTTAAGCAGACATTCTAAGTGTTCACAAATTTACTGTCGAATTCTCATTATTTGTCTTACCATGTCTGTTTAGCCCCTACTAGATTGATTTTGGAAATGATGTGTGTGCCAGATATGATTACAAAACAGCTCGTCTACTGTCTAAAGGTATCCAACAATTAAAAAATTAGATTAGATATCCTAGTTTGACATTTATGATTCATGGTTTTGTCAAATTTTTCTAAAATGTTTCATCTTTATGCAGAAAAATAGGTCACAAAAACAACAAGTTCCAAACATTCAAGTAGCTGCTTCAACAAACTTCAACGAGGGACATTCTTCCGAAGTGTTGAATACAAGTGAATTCTGTACGAATTTCAATCAACCATGCCAAGGAGCTTACATACCTCAACCACTTGATGTTGCGTTGGTAGCTTCACAGAGAGCTGACATACCTCAACCACCTGATGTTCCTTTGATAGTTTCACAAAGAGCCGACATACCTCAACCACCTGATGTTCCTTTGGTAGCTTCACAGACTCCGAATGATTACTCCTTAAACTGGTGGAATGAATGGGATGAGTTTCTAGAATTTGATGATTTTGAGCTGAAATAATGCTAGAAAATCAGAATGTCAGATCATACAACTGGCTAGATTATATTATGTTCCTATTTTTGGAAGCTCAACCCAAGACGTGTCCCCATAAGATTAGTTTGAAACAAAAAAAATAGTGATTCCTATGCTTAAGATTTATTATGAAATTTAATAATATTTATATTTTTGCTGGTACATAAGATTAGTTTGAAACAAAAAAAAATAGTGATTCCTATGCTAAAGATTTATTATGAAATTTAATAATATTTATATTTTTGCTGGTAAAAGCTAGTATCCCAGATATACATTATTTCACTTCTAGAGAAATTCATGGCTTTTATATATTAAGATAGAATGTAATTGAAAATGTTATTCATTAGTTTTTATATTGATCTATCGTGATTCACTTGTGTAGAAATCAAACAATCTTTATCTTTTGTTTTTTGTACATGTAACAATCGAATGAATCTTTTCTTTTCATATTGTGTGTTTGCTTTAGTCATAAGCCATGGATGATCACCTTCTTGAATCAATTTTCATTATGCTTGTATCATACCTTTTTTTAATTTAATTTGTCTTGAAATAAATTTTATTCTTAAGAGAAGATAGTGTGATTTGTTCTGTTGATGATTTATGAAGGAATATTAAAGAATGGAAAAGGTAAACAAAGAACTAAAGTGAATTATTTGTCAAAATGTTCTCTCTATTCCTTCGTTCCCATTGTTATCAAACCATTTCAATAAAAGTCAAATAATAAATTATTCAGTAATTTTATGCGGCCTCATTAATGTTATGAGCATTTTTAGTTGATCATTTGAATCAATGCCTAACAATGATGTTTCACAAGGAAATAACTTGAATAACATCTCTGTCGAACTTGACACAATATAAGACTCAGGAATCAAAAGACAAATAACAGGGAAAGTAAAGAGGAGAAACTGAAACTATCTGCAAAGAAAGACTAATTGGTGATTATTTTATTCAATACAATAGTAAGCCTAATATAGACTTACAGAATTTGTGGAGTCATACTCCCACTAAACAACTAACACACCACTTTCCCTAAGCCCTAGGAAAAGAAATCTACCATACTAGAAACTAGGAAAAGCATTACGTGTGCTAACAAAATAACAAAAGTAACAACCAACTAAAAAATAGCTACTGCCAAGACTGAGTCAAACTAGAAAAATGAGCTGATGTTGCAGGATTTTAACACCTCCTCTCGACATCAACTCTTATCTTAGCCATGCCTAGCTGCTGACAAAAACTTTCAAACTTATTGAAACTTAAGCCTTTTGTGAACAAGTCAGCAACTTGTTTCTCTG
>JAPFFP010043659.1:0-13034 GCA_026153255.1 Solanum medicagineum | reverse complement strand
TATTTGATGATTTTAATGTGATTTAAACCATTATATGAGGATTTACTCTAGGTTTATGAAATTATAAGCATGTATGTCCCCCTTTTGAATTATTTATGCATGAGAGATTACACTATGGATTTAAATATGGAATTAGTTATGTTTTCACTTCAATTTCATATTATAAATATTGATTTTATATTGAGTCTTAATTACCCATGTCACTCTCTCATTGATCACCGCACATGCATTCACGTACATGGATTATTTTGAGAAATTATATTATGGGATAAGCTCAATTTGTTTTATGGTACGAATTTAACAAAATGTTGGTTATGACAATAATGTGATCATACATATGTCTTTGGTTTTTGGCTCATTGAGCATTTCGGGTTCTTGAACCAGTTTTTGATGAATAGGCTATTCCTTTGCATCGATATTATGGCTAAGAAATTATGATTTTGGTATTTGAGACTAAGTATAAATTATTGGGAATGGTGTTTGGCTTTTAAGCATAATTGTGCATTGAAATGATTTGGAAAGAAAAATGACTATTGCCTCTTTGAAAGTATGTATATGCATATTATAAGTATTCTTGTTGAATGACGACTACCACAGATGGATTGAGGGGGGGGGGGATCTATGAGGGTTGCCCTATGTTCTTGTTGCATAGAGCCTTGTCTTGTGATCTTGGTTGACTTAGCTTGATGGGTTGGAGGTCTCGTGGTAGTTTGGGCTACTTGCATAGCATGCTTCCAATGAGTGTAGAACCCGTAAGGTTGTAATACTGTTGTCACGACCCAAGCCGACGACCTAGATGTGACACGGCGAATGGGGAACCCAAAGGAACCCCAAAAAAGATTCTTAACTTATCATTATACATCGTTAGTCACGAAAGCATATAAAAGATTTAAAGAGTAAGAATAGGGGGCAATGGGACGAAGGGGAAAGCTTGCATAACATCATAATCAAGAGATAAGGAGTCAAAGCTCATATCATAGATACATAGCATATCCAACAAACACCTTTACTACATAGATAAGAGCAGGGGCCAAGATAACACAACCGGGCTCACCATCATAGTCAAATGGAGCACAAAGTAGTGTTTCAATACATAACAAAAGAAACATAGATACACATCCCTGGAAAGGAGGACTCACCAACCAGCTTGAGTAGTACCGAAATAGCCACGCGGAGGAGCAGGATGATCAACTTAGGCTCTGGTTCCTAGATGGGGATATCATGTAGGCAAAAGTATGCGTCATTACGTTTAAATGTACAAAGTATGTAGGATGCAATGCAACAAGAGATTGGCATCATAATCAAAATGCATAATGATAGACAATAGGCATAATATAACAATATGGCATATAAATGCTTAAATAAAACATGCTTAAGTAACTCATGATTATATAGGATGTCATTTGTGTAGAAGAGACCAAGCAAGATTTCCAAAGTACAAACCCCTTGGTAGATTGATGATGATCTTACCCCATCACCCTGGTGGTGTAGTACAAACCCCTCACATGGTTGGTGATAATCTCACCCGATCAACCTGGTGGCAAAGTATAAACCACTCAAATGGTTGATGAGTACAAACCCCTATCTAGGTTATCAAGACACTAGCCCCTTGATTGGTTATCTAGGTAGTAACCCCCCCTCACCCCCACAACAAGGTTATCCGGGCTCTTAGTCACCCCCGATCGGGCATGGTCTAATGCAACACTTCATATAGAGTATATCATTTACACAAGCTCTGTTCAACATCATATAGTCATTCATATCATATCTCATGCTTTGGACCTTCAATTCATCAAGAAACCACATCTAGATTATTTATCAAACACTTCAAGGGAGTGTAGTGCTAATGTAAACCCATGTAATCATGCTAGTAAATTCAATGTAAAAGCTTCAATAGATACTTAATAACACCCTCACGCAATAAACATCAAAATCCTTCACTAATCCTCTCAATAGATCTTAAATTCATAGCTCAAAACATGGTAAAACAGTAACAATTTCATATGCTCAATCATAGTGTGCAGTGATTTTCATAACAATCAAGACCCATGAATAAATGACCTTTAAATCATGAAATTTCTAAGAAAAGGAAGCTTGGGCATCAAGAGTGAAAGGAAACCATGAAAGAAACACACATACCTTAGCTTTGAAGAAACTCTTGGTGAAGATTGGAAATGGAGGCTTGAAGCTTGAAAGAAATCCTTAGATCCGGAAGAGGTTTTGAGACTTGAATTTAGGAGTAAAAAATATGGCTAAGTGTTTAAGTGAGTAATAGGAAATGTTTAGCATTATATGAGGGTGAAATATGGCTAAGTAAAGGTATTTTAGTAAATGGGAACACTTAGGCCCAAGACTTAAAACTCTTGGACCGAGTTGGAAAAATAGTCACAAAAATTATAAAGCGCGACGCGAAAAGTCCACTGTTTTTAGCCCCACTTGGAAAATCACAATTCGATCGGTTGCTTAAAATTCGGGGTTAGACCCATTTCCCACTCGATTTGAACCTCTAAACAAGAACATAAAATTGAATTTTTGAAATAATGAATGGATTTTTAGATATATGGAAATTACAATTCTGGGCACTTCCGAGGCACATTTTCAGGCACTTTTTTGGGGGTCGTTTCAATATCACTCCCTTGGGAACATTCTTCCCTAAATGTAAAAGAAACATACATGAAAAGAGTGATCATAAAAAATCAACCCCAACAAGAATGCAACATTACATTTAAAACATCATTTTCAAAACCTCAATATAAGTGTAATATCATCATAAATTTGTCAACTTAAACATGAATGCATATGAATGACATAGAATCTGAAATATAAGACTTTAAATCACATAAAGGACATAGAATTAGTATGTTAGGCTAGCGTGCAGTGGAAAAGATAAGGATACTGCTTTTGCATGTCAGCTTCAGCCTCCTATGTAGCACTTTCGAATTATTGGTTCCTCTAAAGGACCTTAACGGATGCCAGCTCCTTGTTCCTCAATCTCTTTACTTGCCTATCAAAAATCTGAAGCAGAACCTCCTCATAAGTCAAGTTATCCTCAACAACCCCCATAACATTAAGAAGCGCAATAGCATTAGGATCACCCATACACTTCCTCAACATAGTGACATGAAATATCGGATGAACCGATTCCATCTCACTAGGTAAGTTCAACTCATAAACTACCTTGCCAACCCTCTTTATCACCACATAAGGACCAACATATCTTGGACTCAACTTCCCCTTCTTACCAAAATGAACCACACCTTTCATTGGAGAAACTTGCAAATAGACCGAATCACCCACTCTGAATTAAGGTCTCTTCTCCTCACATCGGCATAGGATTTTTGAAGATTTTGGCTGAATTTAACCACTCCTCAATCATCCTAATCTTCTCAAGAGCCTCCATAACAAGATTTGGTCCCAAAAAAGTTATTTTACCAATCTCAAACCACCCAATCAGTAATCTACAACGTCTCCCATAGAGGGCCTCAAAAGGAGCCATACTGATGCTAAAATGATAGCTATTGTTGTAGGCAAACTCAATTAACAGAAGATGATCATCCCAACTACCTTTAAGCTCTAGCACACATGCTCTAAGCATATCCTCAAGGGTTTGGATGGTTCTCTCAACATGCCATCCTTTGAGCGTGGAAGGCCGTACAAAGCTTAACTCTAGTACAAAGACCCCTTTAGAAAGATCTTCAAAAATGTGAAGTGAATTGAGCACCATGATCCGATATGACAGATAGGGGAATAACTCATTGATGTACAACTTTGCATACTCTTCAACCCCAAATGTGGTCTTAACCAGTAGAAAGTGAGCCAATTTTGTCATCCTATCAACCACAACCCAAATGGAATCAAAACTCTATCTGGTGTTGGGCAATCCAACCGCAAAGTCCATAATTATCTCTTCCCACTTACAAGTAGGAACCTCAATGTCTTGGGTTAGGCCACCCAGCCTTTGTTGTTCGGCTTTGACTTTTTGACAACTGCGGCAACCAGAGATGAATTTGGCAATGTCCCTCTTCATGGCTCCCCACCAATACACATCCCTCAAATATCTATACATTTTGGTGAAACTTGGGTGGATAGAATAAGAAGAGTTATACGCCTCATCAAGAATCTTTCCTATCAATCCATCAACACACGGTACATACAACCTACCTCGGTATCTAAGGGCACCATTTACCCCTTGAGAGGAGACCTCCACCTTGCCCTCTTTCACCAATGCCTTTATTTCTAACAAGGAAGGATTAAGGTCTTGTTTTGCCATCACCTCATCAACCAAAGAAGACTTGGAACCATCAACAACAACGACACCACTACCGACCTCCTCAAATCTAACCCCCAACCTAGCTAACCTATGCACTTACCTAGTCAACTCTTTCTCACTACCATCAACCAAAGCTAGATTATCCATAGACACCTTACTCAAGGCATCCGCCACCACAATTTCCTTACCCGGATGATAATGTACACTCATATCATAGTCTTTAAGAAGTTCTAATCATCTCCTTTGCCTCAAGTTGAGAACTTTTTGAGTGAAGACATATTGGAGGCTCTTATGATCGGTGAACACATCAACATGCACCCCATACAAGTAGTGATGCCAAATCATTAATGAAAACACAACGGCGGCTAACTCTAGATCATGGGTAAGTAGTTCCTTTCATGTACCTTGAGTTGTTTCGAAGTATAAACCATGACCTTATAATTTTGCATCAATACATAACCCAAACCAACTCGGAAAGCATCACAACACACCACAAATCCCTCAAGCCTATCCGGTGTGACAATATAGGAGCTAACACAAACTTATCTTTCAATGTAAACTCCTCTCACACTCATCGGTCCACACAAACTTAACCTTCTTTTGAGTCAATCTTTTCACAGGGGAAGCAATGGAGGAGAACCCATTCACAAGCCTTTTATAATAACCCACTAGGCCCAAGAAGCTCCTAATATCCGACGGGGTCAATGGTCTAGGCCAATTTCTAATCACAGCGGTCCTCTTAGGATCCACCTTAATACCATCCCCCGACACCACATGTCCTAAGATGGAAACCTCTTTCAACTAAAATTCACACTTTTCATACTTGGCATACAATTTCTCCTCCCTCAATTTTTGTGACACAACCCTCAAATGACCAATATGCTCCTCTCCGCTATGTGAATAGATCAAATATCATCAATGAAGACCACAATAATGGAGTCAAGGTAGGGTTTGAAGACCCTATTCATAAGGTCCATGAAGATGGTCGGTGCATTGGTCAACCCAAAAGACATCACAACAACTCATAATGCCCAAATCTAGTCCGGAAGGCTGTCTTGGGAATATCACACTCTCTCACCTTCACTTGATGATACCTGGACGGAAGATGAATCTTAGAGAAATGGCTTGCCCCTTGCAATTGGTCAAACAATTCATCAATCCTTGGAAGAAGATACCTATTCTTGACATTGACCCTATTGAGTTGTTGGTAGTCAATACACATCATAAGGGACCCATCCTTCTTTTTCACAAACAACACTGGAGCAGCCCAAGGTGATTGGCTATGTCTAATAAATCCCTTCTCTCACAAGTCCCTCAATTGTTCCTTCAACTCCGTCGGGGCCATACGGTAAGGGGGGAGAGAAATGGATTGAATATCAGGGAAGAGGTCTATGCCAAAGTCTATTTCCCTTTAGGAAAGATATCAAGAAACTCATTTACAACCGGAACCGACTTTATGGAAAGGACTTCAGACTCCACATCTTTAAGACTCACAAGATGGTAAAGACACCCCTTAGAGATCAATTTATGGGCTTTAATGTGAGAGATGAATCTACCCTTGACCACCACATCTTGACTTTCCCACTCAAGGACGAGTTCATTTGGAAATTGAAATTTGACCATACAGGTTCTACAATCAGTAGAAGCATAGTAGACAGGCAACCAATCCATCCCAATAATGACATCAAAATTGACCATGTCTAACTCAACAAAATCACAAGACAACACTTTATGTAAGATGCAAATACTATAAACTTTCCTAGCAACAATAGATGCACCGATAGGTGTAGACACTTTATATAACTCATGCAACAACTCAGGGTCAACATGGAGCGTTTTAACAATAAAAGGAGTAACAAAAGAAAGAGTGGCACCCGGATTAATCAAACCATATACATCAAAGTCAAAGATTTTTAATATACCAGTAACAACGTCTGGGACATTACCAACCCCTTGTCTCTCATGTACAGAATAAAACCGATTGTGCCACGGGGCTCCACCTGGATGACCACTCCTACCCAAAGGAACCACACTTGCACCCCGGCCTTTGTTACGATTTCTTGGACAATCCACCCTTTGTAACCAATCTCCCCACATTCAAAGAATGCGTTAGAATCATTCAAACATGGGCCTCCATGGTTTCTCCCATATTTAGGACATACATCAATAGGAGTCACACCACCAATACCTTTGGGCCTAGGGAAGTCATTGGCAAACCACCTATTAGTAGCATGGGAAGACCCTTGGCCTTGGTGAAATTTAGCACCCCTTTGGAACTTACCCTGAAAACGGGCCCTTTTGGCCTCATGGCCCCTTCTCTTCCTCAACTTTTCCCCCTCCATTTGTTCGACATATGTCATGAATCAGGACAAGTCCATATCACTAATTAGCATGGCAGACTAGAATTCTTCACTCACCAAGTCGAACACCCCCATCACAAACTTGTCCATCCTAGATCTTGGATCGGCCATAAAATGAGGAACATACTTTTAAAGTTGATTGAACTTGAGGGCATACTTCCTCATACTCATGGAACCTTGTTTCAAATTCATAAACTCAACTAACTTGGCTTCCCTAAGCTCAAGAGGGAAGAATTGATTAAGAAAAGCCAATTTGAACTCCTCCCAAAGCACCACATTACCATTTTCCTTCTCCCCTTCCCATTGATCATACCATATTTGGGCTACCACTTTGAGTTGGTACACCGCCAACTCTGCTTTTTTAATCGGCCAAACACCCATGATATTAAAAATCTTATTGACCTTATCAATGAACTCTTGTGGATCTTCATCCACCTTCGACCCATAGAACACCGAAGGATTCATACTCATGAAGTCCCTTACGCTAGCTCCCAGGGTAGTAGCATGAGGGACTTGGGCCCCTTGATTGACTTGGTTGGCCATAACTTGGACAAGCATAGTGAGAGTATCCTGGAGCTTACCATTGGTAGGTTGCTCCTCGGAAGTTTGGCCCTTCTTCCTCGAGTGTTAGGCATAATCTAACATAGCAAAGAACAATCGTTAGGGGTTAACACTTACCACAACCTTATAACATGACTTAGAATATGAGGAAGGGAAACATTTCCTAAAACGCCTCATAGACTCTTATTCATATTTATGGTATGGTTCACAACCATGAATAAGACTCTAATCAATGTGGTGTGTTGGACTCTGAGGATCTATCAAACTAATGCTTTGATACTAAGTTTGCCATGACCCAAGCCTAGGGCGTAGACGTGACACGATGAATGGGGAACCCGAAGGAACCCCAAAGAAGCCTCGTTACTTATCATTACACATCATTGGTCGCAAATGTATATAAGGGGAAAGCTCACATAACAGCATAATCAAGAAACAATGAGTCAAATCTCATATCATAGATACATAACATGTCCAACTAACACCTCTACTACATAGATAAGAGCGGGGGCCAAGATAAGGCAATCGGACTCACCCTCATAGTCAAATAAAACATAAAGAAAAGTGTCTCAATACATAACAAGAGAACATAGATACATATCCCGAAATGGACTCCTCATCAACTAGCTTGACTAATACGGAACTAGCCACGCGGAGGAAGAGGATGATCAACTTGGGCTTCGGTTCCTACATGGTGATATCATATAGGCAAGAGTAAGTATTAGTATGTTTGAATGTACTAAATATGCAGGATGCAATGCAACAAGAGATAGACATCATAATCAAAATGTATAACCATAGGCAATCGATATAATATAACAATATGACATGTATGATTAATACTTAAATAAAACATATTTTTATATAGGATATCCTATGTGTAGAAGAGACAAAACAAGATTTCCAAAGTACGACCCCTTGGTAGGTTGATGATGATCTCACCCGATCACCCTGGTAATGTAGTACAAACCCCTCACATGGTTGGTGATAACCGTATCACCCTGGTGGTGACGTACAAACCTCTCACATGGTTGATGAGTACAAACTCCCATCTAGGTTATCAAGGTACTAGCCACTTGACTGGCTATCAAGGTACTAACCCACCCCCACCCCACCCGACAAGGTTATCCGGGTTCATAGTCCCCCCAGATCAGGCATGATCTAATACAAAACTTTATATAAAGAATATCATATACACAAGCTCTATTCAATATCGTATAGTCATTCATATCTATCTCATGCTTTGGACCTTTAAATCATTAAGAAACCACATCCGGATATTTTATCAAACACTTAGAGGGTGTGTAGTGCTAATGTAAAGCCATGCAATTCGCGAGTGAAATCTTGCTAGTAAATTCAATTTAAAAGCTTCAATAGATACTTGGTAACACCCTCAAGCAATAAAAATTAAAACGCTTCAAAAATTCTTGCAATAGATATTAGATTCATATCTCAAAACATGGTAAAACAGTCACAATTTCATATGCTCAAAGATATTGTGCAGTGATTTTCATAATAATCAAGACCCATTGAATAAATCACGTTTGAATCATGCAATTTGTAAGAGAAAGATGCTTAGGCATCATGGATGAAAGGAACCCATGAAAAAAATCCCACATACCTTAGCTTTGGGGAAACTCTTGTGAAGATTGAAAATGGAGGCTTGAAGCTTGAATGAAATCCTTAGATCCGTAAGAGGTTTTGAGACTTCAATTTAGGAGTGAAAAATATGGCTAAGTGTTTGAGTGAGTATTGGGGAATGTTTATCATAATATGAGGGTAAAATATGGCTACGTATAGGTATTTTAAAAAATAGGAACACTTAGGCCCCAAGACTTGAAAGTCTTGGATTAGGCCCCAAAACTTGAAAGTCTTAGACCAAGTTGGAAAAACAGTCACCAAAATTGTACAGGGGCGCGTGGCGGAAGAGACGCGGAAATTCCATTGTTTTCATCCCCATTGGAAAATCATAATTCAATTTGGTTGCTTAAAAATTGGGGTTAGACCCATCGCCCATTCAATTTGACCCCTTGAACAAGAATATAAATTTATATTTTCAAAATAACAAACGGATTTTTAGGCATATGAAAATTATGATTATGGGCACTTCCGAGGCACATTTTCGGGCACATTTTTTTGGTTGTTTCAATGATCATGCAAATATATAAGTATATACACCAATGGTAGTGGCACAAAGGTGATCATATATACTTACAACCTTTACTTGTCCACTAAATGTTTTGAAGTATACTTGGAGTAATATTCCACAACCACTCGAGAAACAAATCCATGAATAATATAAGGTATATTTGAATCTATTCTATTGATTCAAACACTACATTTATCATTATTTATTTCATACATTAGATACTTAGTACTCAGAAAAGGAACTAGAACTTGCATACAACACTCTTTAGCCTTTTTATGACATATAAAATCCATTATGAAGTCATAAAGCCTTTTTCTGTAACCTTAACATAATTCCTATCACCAAGAATTTGCCTAAAGATTTAGGAAATAGAGAATGCAGAAAGCTATGATGGCAGAAATGAAAGCATTAGAGAAAAATAAAACTTGGAAAATTGTGAAATTATGAAAATGAAGAATGTTTTGTTAGCATCTAATATCTTTTGATGATTTCATCTGCAAGAAAAATTATAAAGGAAAAAGAAGGACCAACAAGAACCTTGGAACAGTCAAAGACATACCAAAAAGAAAAAAAAATGGATGATCCACAAGATCTGCAAAAAGGGAAGATCGGATGAGGGAAGATCCATTCAAAAGTGAAGGAGAAACTCAAGGAATCATATCCTTGAATAGGAGAACAAAAGAAGGAAAGATATCTAGTCAAGCTAGATGCATTCCGAATCAAGGATTCAACAATATCCTTGGTTGGAAGAAATCCCTTGGGTCAAGGAATCTCCAACGTCTATAATTCGGAGGCCTTGTATATCAATTCTTTCCTTTTGAACAATGGACAAAACTCAATGAAAAGATCTGGCCTACAGTATTACTCTTCTACTAAATTGAAATGACCCCAAAACATGCTCAAAAATGTGCCACAGAAGTATTCAACATCGTAATTTCTATATATCTAAAAATTTGTTTGTTATTTCGAAAATTTGACTTCATATTCTTGTTAAAGGGGAAAAATTAAGTGCGAGATAGGGCTAACCCTAACTTTAGACCAACCATATCAAAATTCAAAAATCGCAAAAATGCGATTTAGGAGGGTCAACTTTAAAGGGGTATAACTCTTAGCACACAAAGAACTGGGTGGGACAAGATCTACTGAATTAAAGCTCTTTGACTTGTCTTTTCCACGCATTTAGTTTCACCTCATTTCAAGTTCAGATGAAGAATTTATGTCCATTTTTCTAGAACTCATTTATGCAAAAATACAAATTCTAGTGAGTAATTTGCGTCGCTTCCGCGATGCGGAGCAGTGTTATTTTGGTCCATTTTTTGACGTCGGTCCAAGACTTGCAAGGATTCCCGTACTTGAAAGTACCTATATTTAGCTTTGTTTCACCCTCATATCATCCTAAACATTCCCCAATACTCACTCAAATACTTAGACTAGTATTTCTCTCAAGATTCAAGTCCTAAAACCCTCCTCATCCGGATCTAAGGATTTCCCTCAAACATCAAGTCTCCATTAAAGTCCTCTTCCAGAAATTCTTCAAAGCTAAGGTATGTGGGTTTTAACTATTGGGTCCTTTCACCCATGGTGCCCAATCCTCTTTTTCTACTTAAATTTGCATGATTTAAAGTTGATTTTACACGTGGATTTTATATATTAAGAAATTTCCTGGCCAATGATTTGAGTTCATGAAAGTATGGTTGTTTAGCATGTTTTGAGCTCTCAATCTTAGATCTAATGTTGGATTTGATGAAGGGTATTGATGTATGTTGCTTGAGGGTGTTGCAAAGTGTTGATTAATAGTTTTACATGAGATTACTTGCATGTTTTCACTCTTGAATTGCATGGTTTTATACAAGCACTACACACCCGTCAAGTGTTTTATAAAATGTCTGGGTATGATTTCTTGAGGAACTGGATGTCTAATGCATGTCTTATGAGTTGAAAGACTTCATTATAATTTTAAGATGTGTCTAACTCATGGAAATGTTGATGATGTTGTAAAGTTGGGTTTTAGCCCTTTCTTAAAGATTTCACCTCTTGTGAGCCCTTTAATGTTGATGTTAATACAAGGGTAAGGCTGATGATCATCTATTCTTATGATTGAAGTTGGGCTCACTTTTTGAGGTCAATGATGTTATGACCTACTCATGCCATGTCCTCTATATTGTTGCAAGTTGTTTAAGCTATGATTTTCTTATATATTCCGTGGGATTATATTTAGTACTGAGTGGACTAGAGGCGAGTCCCCAATCCCAAAACTATGTGCCACTATATGATGATGTTATGCCCTTGCTATACTAGTGGATCCATCTAGTGAACTATCT
The DNA here is from genome assembly GCA_026153255.1 of Solanum medicagineum. Lineage (NCBI taxonomy): Eukaryota > Viridiplantae > Streptophyta > Magnoliopsida > Solanales > Solanaceae > Solanum > Solanum medicagineum. The sequence continues at coordinate 1,376 of JAPFFP010043659.1, read as the reverse complement.
CATAAAATTCTTTCCAAAATTTGTTCATGTTCCCGTAAGGAGGGTCATTTCACACGAAATTGGGTTGTGCTCCTGTAAGTTGAAGTGGGCTCTTAAATCCATTCAGATATTGGGTCTAGTTATTGTATGGAAGGTTACTTCATACGAAAAGGTTCATGTATCCATAAGTTTGAAGTATGATTTTCCTTGGTAAGTAGACCACCTCTATACCGGTGAGGGGTAATCATCGAGATTCCAAGCCGTAGCTCATTTGGTCTTATTCTATGTCGATTGAGGTCTCTTCCCACACCTATGTGTTATGATCTATATGAGTTGAATGAATTGTAAGAATGCTTTACTTATGCATTGATCATACATGTCATGTTGTTATATTATGCCTACTGCCTATTATTATGCATTTTAACTATATTGCTTATCTCTTATTGCATTGCATCCTACAAACTTAGTACATTCAACATACTAACGTATACTCTATGCCTACATAATGTTTTCCATGTAGGAACCAGAGCTCCTATTGATTCTTCTTGTGGATAGACGGATTGTTCAAGTTAGCCTTTGGTGATCCCTCCATTTTGGGGACAATGACTATTCTCTTATACTATGTATTAAGATTCCCTTTACTTTATCGTATACTTAAGACTATGAGCGTGAGCCTGGCCCCCGCTCTTATCTATGTAGTAGATGTGTTGTTGGACATATGGTGTAATCATGCTATGAGCATTCTCTCTTGGTTATTGTTGTTATGGTATCAAAGATGTCCTTTAGCCCCTTATTCCCCTTTTATATATCTTCTCTTATTATCATTTTGATTACTTCCATGACCAAGGATGTGTAATGATATGCAAAGAGGCTTGTTTGGGATTCTTTCGGGGTTCCTATTTGCCGGTCATGACTAGGACCTAGGTATGGGCCATGACAAAGATGGTATCAGAGCACTAGGTTGTTAGATCCTCATAAACCAACACACCGCGTCAATTAGAGTCTTATTCATAGTTATGTTGTGCACCAAAACTATGAGTAGAAGGCTATGAGATGTTTTAGGAAATGCTTCCCTTCTTCATGGTCTCTGTCATGCTTTAGAAGTAAGATAGGGTTTTCCCCTCCAACAAAGGTTCTTTACTCTTCTAGTTGATCATGCCGCTTCAAAGAGGAATGACAAAGGAAGGTAAGTTGAATTTTGATGTTGATGGATCCAAGTTTTACTATTTCTTTCATTATTACTTTTGGTTGCTAGTGGGCTTCTTGTGTGTCCTGAATTGTGATGTGAACCTTTGGTGTTTACCTCTTGGTTGGGTATATTATTGCTAGAAAGTTCATAGGTGTTGATCCAGGTTTGTATTGCATTAGGTCTTGCTTTGTGGCTTGTTGGAGTTGGC
>JAPFFP010043658.1:0-13035 GCA_026153255.1 Solanum medicagineum | reverse complement strand
TCACATAACGAAACTAATGAGCTAAACTAAATTAATTCAGAGGAATAGGGTAAACTTGTCAAAAATCCCATGCCAGGAAACATAGTCAGAAACTGGAAATAATTGGATGAAAACATTCCCCACGTGATAAGGAGTTCAACGGTGAAGACGGATCTGAAAATTGAGCTAAGATGACGAAGAAATCAATGATGAAGTATTAAAAATTGATATCCAAAATATCCCCAAATTTCATCATTAAAACCCAAAATTAAAAGTTAAAAACACCAATTAATCAATGAAAATAGTTTAAATAAGTGAGAAATTAGTTACCCAGTCACTTCGCCTTGAAAACCCACCAAATCTCCCTTGAAAATGAAGCTTGAAGAGTTAAAAATAGTGAAAAGGGTTCAAATCACGTCTTTTAAAATGAGACATTGTTCAGGCACTAAATACATTCCGCGAACGCAGGTGAGGCCCCTCGAACACGGAGGAGAACCAGATTCACCACTATGAACGCGGGGGCCTGGAATGTGAACGTAGAGAAGGACCAGGTGCACCTCCACGAACGCGGACCCTAGGGCGCGTACGCAAATAGTAAGGGGGGCAGCACCAGAAGCCTTGCACCAGCAATGCACAACTAGAACCAAAACTCGGAATGGGCATTCAAAACTCATTCAAAATCAAAATTTCACAAACCAAATATGTAATCCATACCAGAAATGACAATGCAGGCTCAACGAAAACATCAAAATTTGATTTTGGGACCTCTACGAGACAATTACCAATGCAACTCGAATAAACTAGTTTGAAACTTAAAATATCAAAACTGCCCTCGAAAACTCCAAAAATAACTAAGAGACCATTTCTAGTGTTAGTTAGACCATCTGGAACTACTGAAATTGACAGAATTCTGATACGAGCTAACGAACCCCGAATGACCAAAGTCAAACCAATGATCCAAAATGAACTAAAAATGCAACTTTGGGCCTAAAATCTCCGTTTTAACTCCAAATTCAGTTCTGCAAGTTCTCATAGACTAGACTCGGTATTTTGGAACTGTGGAATCGCAGAATCAGATTCGAATACTCGAAACTCAAAATGACCACAAAACTTGAAATTTTCAATTTTAAGCCTTATAAAACTCTTTCTTTTGCAAAACTTCAACTTTTTATGATATTTTTAAATCTGACATTTGGATTTATCCAAAAAGGACCCAAGGCAACTTTTGAGAGGGGCAAAATGGGAATTTGGTCAAAATATAAAAAATGACCTTTGATGTCATTAATTCATCAACTATTAAAAACAATAGTCGTCCTCAAACACGAGATAAGGGACATACCTGAAGGCGCAAACAACTGAGGGTATCTCGCATACATATTTGACTCTATCTCCCATGTAGCCTCATTTTCGGGCCTATGGCTCCACCAGATTTACTGAAGCGATCTCCTTAGTCCTCAACTTTCTCACCTGTTTGTCCAAAATGACTGTCGGCTGCTCCTCATAAGTCAAATCAGGGCTCAACTGAACTAAACCCATAGAAATCACATGAGACTCGTCTGGAATATAACGCTGTAACATCGAAACATGGAATACAAGATAGACTGAAGTCAGGTTGGGTGGAAAAGCAAGTCTATAAGCCACCTCTCCTACTCTATCAAGGATCTCAAAAGGGCCAATGAATCTCAGATGGAGTTTGCCTGTCTTTTCGAATCTTATAACATCCTTCAAAGGTGAGACTTTCAACCAAACCATGTCACCAACCGCGAACTCCAAGGTCAAACCCGCCTATCAACATAGCTCTTTTTGCAACTCTGGGCCATCACCAATCTACTCTCAATCAATTGTACTCTCTCAAGATCATCTCTCAACATATCAACATCCATACTTACCATCGCTACTGAGTTAAACCAACCTATGGGTTATCTGCATCTTCGGCCTCAAAAGAGCCATCTGAATATTGGAATAATAGTTGTTGTTGTACGCAAACTCTGTTAAGGCCAACTGCTAGTCCCATTTAGCTCCAAAATCAATAACAGACTAACTTCTAGTCCCATTTAGCTCCAAAATCAATATCATAGGCTCGGAGCATATCCTCTAATACTTGAATGATCCTCTCGGACTGACCATCAGTCTGGGGGTGAAAAGTTGTACTCAAATCTAAACAAGTACCCAAACCATGATGTTAAGCCCTCCAACAGTGTGAAGTAAACAATGAGCCTTGATCTGATACAATAGACACTGAGACCCAGTGAAGTCTCACAATCTGACTGATATAAAGCTAGGCGAGTCTCTCAGTTGTATATTTCACTTTACCCAGAGTGAATTGGGCGAACTTGGTCAGACGATCCACCACTACCCAAACAGAGTCAAAACCCCCGACAGTAGGAGATAAGCCAACCATGAAGTCTATGGCAGTACGCTCCCATTTCCACTTGGGAATGGGCATCCGCTGAAGTTCTCCACTTAGCCTCAAGTGCTCACACTTGACCTACTAACATGTCAAGCACCTGGATACGAACTCTGAAAAACTCTCTTCATACCAGGCCACCAATAATGCTAACTCAAATCATGGTACATCTTCATTGCCCCTGGATTAATGGAATATCTAGCACAATGGGCCTCCTCAAGTATTAATCTGATCAAATCACCCACCTTAGGCACACAAATACGAATCCCAATCCTCAAAACACCATCAAAATCAAGCACTGCCTCTCTAGCTTCACCTCTAATCACCTTATCCTGAATAATACACAACACTAATACACAACTTCTCATCCTCAAACTGCCTCTCACAAATCTGATCCATCAAAGATGAGTGGTCCTATATAGTAGCAAGCACTCCACCTTGCTCTGGAATCTACCATTTTACCAACCCATTGGCCAATCTCTAAACATCTCTAGCCAATGATCGCTCCTCAACTCGTATAGCTGCCAAACTTCCCATGTTGGATGCCTTCCAACTCAATGCATCAGCCACCACTTCTCGGTCCAATAGTTGTTCTCGAAGGTCTTTGTTTCCGTGTAGAAGCAAATTGGCCTTCCCAGGGCAATAGAGGATAGTCAAGTCATAATCTTTTAGAAGCTGAATCCATCTTCTTTGTCTCAAATTTAGATCCCATTGACTTAAGATATATTGTAGGTTGCATAGTCAATAAAGATCTCACAATGGAATCCATCAAATAGTGACACCATAATTTCAACACGAACAGAACCGCAACCAACTCTAAATCATGAGTGGGGTAGTTCTTCTCACGGGCCTTCAACTGTCTAGAGACATAAGCAGTAACCTTTCCTTTTTGCATCAATACACCATCTAACCCCACTCCCGAGGCATCACAATAAACAGTGAAATCAATATCCTCATCCAGCAATGTTAGAATAGGAGTTGTAGTCAACAATAACTTGAGCTTTTGGAAGCTCCCTTCGCACTCCTCGGACCAATGAAATACCATATTCTTCTAAGTAAGATTAAGCAGTGGAGCTGCAATAGTAGGGAAACCTTGAACAAAATGGCGATAATAACCAGCCAAGCCCATAAAATTGTGAATCTCTGTAGCTGAATAGGCCTAGTCCAACCTCGAACGACCTCAATCTTTATTAGATCAACTCGAATACCCTCCTTGGATGCCACGTACCCCAAGAATTCTACCGAACTCAACCAGAACTCGCACTTGGAGAATTTTGCATGCAACTTCTTCTCCTTGAGCCTCTAGAGTACAATCCTTAAATGCCTCACATAGTCCTTCTCAATCATAGAAGAGAACAAGATATCGTCGATAACACAATCAAAAATGAGTCCAGTTACGGCCGGAACACTCCATTCATCAACTTCATAAATGTTACAGGGGTGTTACTCAAACTACAAAGAACTCGTAGTGGCCATACCTAGTCCGAAAGGTTGTCTTGGGTATATCTGATGGGAGAATCTGAAGCTGATGATACCCTGACCTCAAGTCAATCTTAGAAACCAGGGTGACTCCCTGAAGCTGATCAAATAAGTCACCTATGCAGGGAAGCGGGTACTTGTTCTTGACAGTCACTTTGTTCAACTATCTATAATCAATACACGTTATCATGGATCTATCCTTTTTCTTTACAAACAGGACTATGGCAACCCATGGTCAAACACTAAGGCAAATAAAGCCCTTGCCCAACAGATCTTAGAGCTACTTTTTCAACTCCTTCAGTTCAGCTAGAGACATCTGATAAGGAGTGAGGCTCAAGGTCAATAGAAAAATCAATGTCCTCTCCAGGTAGATTACTAGGAAACACATTTGGAAACTCACAAATCACTAGAATAGACTTCATAGAATATGACTCAGCAGTAGTATCACAAATAAAATCCAAACAAGCGAAGCACCTTCGATCAATCAATTGTCGGGCCCAAATATTAGATATCACTTTACTAGGATAGGAACCCTTCTACTCGTCCACTCAATCCTCGATCTACCTGGCATGGCTTAGGTAACGGTCTTGGCATAACAATCAAGAATAACACGATAGGGAGATACTCAATCGATACCCATAATAACATCAAAATCTATCATATCCAATATAATCAGATCTACCGAGTCTCATAGCCCACCAAAGTAACAAGACAGGACTGATACACCCGATCCACTACTAAGGGCTCTCCTACTATGGTCGAAACATGAACAAGTACTTACATAGGATCACAAGGCAACTCGAACCCCATGGAGAAATAGGCAGACACACATGAATAAGTAGAGTCAAGATCAAATAACACAGATGTAGGGCGATGGCAAACTGGAACAATACCTATAATCACAGCATCAGGGGCCTCTGCTTCAGGTCCACCTGAAAAGGCATAGCAATGGGCACCTTGACCTCTACTCATAGAACCTGATCTTCTACCACCTGAAGGAATGGAAGTATCACTTGCTCCATTACTACTGGTACGTCCACCTCTGTTAGTCTGACCTCTACCCTGGCCCCTAATCTGTGGGGCTGAACCTCTGGCTGGTGGTGCCAGATCTTAGACATGTGTTGTGGAGTATGAATGGTGGGGCCTAAAATGAGTTTTCCAAGGGCACTGTCGAACTAAATGATCATAAGATCCACACTCATAACAAGATCTAAGGGTGGACAGCTGATGTGAAGGAGCAGAGAGATGTTGTAACCTCCCCTTCCCGTGGGCCTTTGTTGGGAACCGAATGAACTCTGACCTGAACTATAGGAATCATGGGGACCTCGTCCTTCCTTTGAAGATGACAAGGCTGCATGAACCCTGCGTTCCTAAAAAGAACTACCTCCTCTGACCATACCTCTACCCCTGATGAGCCACCTGAGTACTATCCTGAAGTACAGACCCTTTTGGGGTCCCCGAACTCCGCCCTCTTCATCAACTCCACCGCTTTGGTGGTTCTAACAACTGACTGAAACGAGGCTTCAACTCTAGCTACCCAAAATTTTGACAATCTGATTGGATTAATCAAACCTTTTACAAATCGATGAACATTCTCCTCCTCAGTTGAAAGTATGGTTATGGCATGATAGTCCAATTAACAGAATCTGACCTCGTACTGTGAAACAGTCATGGTACCCTGTCTCAAACTCTCAAACCTCGATCAGCTCTCCTTGCAGACAATCTAAGGAACAAACCGATCGTAGAATGCATCAGAAAATGTCTCCCAAGTTATCTGAGGAGATCCAGCTAGAAGGGATCTTGTATAAGTCCTCCACCACTCCCTGGCTAGTCCACAGAGATGGAGAGTAACATATCTCACACCATATGTCTATGCTAGTCCCACGGTATCGAAAAACTCTCTACAAGTGGTCAAGAACTCATGAGCATCCTCAGCCTTCCCACCCTGAGACTGAGGTGGTCCATCTTCCAGAATCTCTCATATCTTCGCTTCTCATCACCATTAAATGCAACAACTGGTGGAATCTCATCAATCGAGGTTGCTAGTGGGTGCTCATCTTGAACTTGGGCCTCGGGGAGCTACTGCTGATCCTGAGGCTGTACTTTCACCCTAGTCTATGAAGTATCGGGGTGCCAACTGGGCTACCTGCCCGCCCCAAAGTCTCCAACACACACAAGACTCTCAAAAATGTATCTTGGAGTAGTGATGTTGCAGCAAACTCATGTAGAACCTGCTCCTGTCTAGGCTCCATAGCTTGCTTGGGAGAGATACCCCGCTCATAATCCCTCGTTGAAGCAGCTCCCTAGCCTTGGCCTCGCTTTTTGCTCATATAAGGGCACAAGCCCTACCCCTAGTTGGGGTCTCAATAGCAACATCAGGGGTGGCCTCCCCTCGTCCTGTAGCAGTAGTAGCTCTGGTCCTCGCTAACTATCAAAAGGGCACATGAACACTCAGCACTTACACAAAACCTGTACACGGATTGATTATAATGAAAGAAAGAGTTTCCTAACAGTCTACATAGCCTCTCAAGGATAAGTAACGGACATCTCCGAACCGATCCTCAAAACTCTACTAGACAAGGTTGTACATATGTGAGACCTATGAACCTAGGTCTCTGATATGAAATTATCACGACCCGAAATCCAGATGTGATGACACTCACCTAACCCACCAAGACAAGTTAGCCGAAAACCCAAACAACTTATGATAAAGATTAAAAGTGGAATATAAAAGTACAAATATATAGATAAGCGGAAGAAAATAAATATAACCATGCCAAGGATTGGTGTCACATGGACAAGTCTCTAAGTATAGATTATTCAAATGAAATACAAGTCATAATGTCTAGTCCTCAAATAGAACAAGAACATAAAATGGAATCCTCAAGGCCTGTTGAAGACATACGCAACTACCTCGCAAGAAATCCAGAAGCTCAATCCAACTAGAAAGAAGTCTAACAGGATGAACCGGGCTCACAATCTACAAAATATAGCAACGGGTGAGCACAAAACAACAAGGTACTCAGCAAATGGAAGTAACCTAAGGTAAAGCAATGAAAGACACAAGTAACTCCTTAAATCCCAACCACAATTCGCTGAATCTACAACCCTTCAGAAAAGTCCTAGCATAATATAATATATAGATCACAATAATATAGATATAATCATCTTCTAGCATAACATATCAACACACCAGTATATAGATAGATCCAACAATTACAGCAAGATTAGATATACGATAAGTGCACAATCTCGTAAATAATATACAACTATATCAATCAGATAAGGTATGAGATGAAGTAGATTGCATGAGATGTATAAAGTACAACGCAATGACAAATAATCGATATGCATGTTTGTCCTATGATACACATCCGTCGACCTATATATGCCTTAGTTGGAACCCATGGGGGCCACACATGGACCATGTATCCGCCAAAATTATTTTTCTTCGACAATAAGTTCCATATCTAGCTAAAACCATTTCCCTTCAACTTTTTATTTCGTTTCTTTCTTTTTTTCTTTTCCACTAGCTGGAACCATTTTCCTTCGCCTTTTTTTCTCATCAGTGGATCATCAAGCAAGCATATAATAATGACACATTAATCAGGTTCAAGCAAATAGAGTATGCAAAATGTCCATATGCATCATGTATATTAACAATAGAAATCAAATACTTCTCAAATGTCTCAACATCACCACAGTATCCATATGTCAATCATACCACAATATAAGCACCATTCAATATCAAACGATTCACAAGATCATATAGGGTACAGTTAACTTATAAGTCAATACATTATCATAAGAACAATCATTCACTCTGGAATGTTATGGTCAAATCTACAATGATACAATTCTACACCCAAAGTACTCAAATCCATGCATATAGAAGCATACAAGGTTCATCCATACTTAACAAGTCCACTTGCCTCAAATAAAGTCTCTAAATCAAGAAGGAATCATCGCCTTCCCCCTCCCACGGTACTCCAAAATTATAATCTCTTCAAATATTGCATCATAATCACATAATGAATTTAATGATCTAAAATCATTAATTAGGAGAAAAAGGGTAAAATGGTCAAAAATCCCATGTCAAAAAACATAGCCAAAAACTGAAAATTATTGGATGAAAACATTCCTCTTGTAGTAAGGAGTTCAACAGTGAAGACAATTTCGAAAATGGAGCTAAGATGAGGGAGAAATCGATGATTAAAGATTAGAAATCAATATTCAAAAAATCTCCAAATTCCACCATTAGAACCCAAAATTAGAAGTCAAAAAACATAAATTAATCAATGGAAATAGTTGAAATAGATTAGAAATTAGTTACCCAATCACTTTGCCTTGAATACCCATGAAATCTCCCTTGAAAACGAAGCTTGAAAAGTTGAAAAGGGTTTAAATCGCGTATTTTAAAAAGGAGACACCGTTCAGGCACTAAATACACTCCACGAACGTGGGTAAGGCCCCGTGAACGCGGAGGAGAACCAAGTTCACCTCCCCGAACGCAAAGGCCTAGACTACGAATGCGAGGAAGAACCAGGTGCACCTCCGCGAATGCGGACCCCAGGGTGCCAATGCGGAGAGTAAGCGGGGGCTGCACTAGAATCCTTGCACCAGCAATGCACAACTAGAACCAAAACTCGGAATGTGCACTCAGAACTAATCCAAAATCATAATTTCAAAAACCAAATATGTATTCTTAACAGAAACGACGAAAACATCAAAATGTAGTTTTGGGACCGCTACGACATAGTTACCAATGCAACTCGAATAAACTAGTTTGAAACTTAAAATACCAAAACTGTCCTCAAAACTCCAAAACTTAATACAAGACCATTTCTAGCGTGAGTACTACTGGAATTGACAGAATTTTGATACGAGCTACTGAACCCCGAATGTTGACCAAAGTTAGACTGAGGGCTTCGGTGCAACTTTCTCGAAAAATCATACGAGTGGGTCTATAACGAGCTCAACAAGAGTCTTAGGTGACCAACGACACCAGAGGATGTCTGGTAGGATTTTATGGGCTACCAAACAAAAAATAAATAATTTTGATAATTTTCTATGGGTGTTAATACCACGAAATCTGCCACTACCGGGGGCTCCGACGCAACTTTCTCAAAAAATTATATGGGTGAGTCTGTAATGAGCCTAGTAAGAGCCCTAGGTGGCTCGGTGGCGCCGGAAGACACCTGGTAAGAGCTTATGGCTAAGGAATTGCAGATAGGCAATTTCAATATTTTTCTATGAGTGCTAGCCCACGGAATCTGGCGCAGCCAGGGGCAACGTGCAACTTTCCAAAACAATCATGCGAGTGGGTTTGCAACGATCCCTGAAACAGTCCCAAGTGGCTTGGCGGTACAAGAGGTCGCCTAGTAAGATTTAATAGGCCTAGGAATAGGAAACAGGTGATTTCGATAATTTCTGTTGGTGTTAGCCCACGGAATATGACGTTGTCAGCGTCTTTGGTGCAACATTCCCAAATAATCACACGAGTGGGTCCGCAATGAGGCCGACAAGAGCCTCAGGTGGCCTGGCGACACCGGAGAATGCCTAATAGAATTTTATGGGCCAAATAATAGGAAATGGGCGATTTTGGCAGTTTTCTATGGGTGTTAGCCCACGGAATTTGGCGCTGCCGGGGGTCCGGCGACTTTCTCGAAAAATCATATGAGTGGTTCCGCAACATTTCCAGCAATATCCCCAGGTGGGCCAACGACATCGGAGGATACCTTGTAGGACTTTATCGGCCAAGAAATTAGAAATAGGCGATTTCAGAAGTTTTCTGTAGGTGTTAACCCACAGAATCTGGCGTTGCTGAGGGTCCACGCAACTTTCTCAAAGAATCATAAGAGTGGATCTGCAACATTCTGAAAAGAGGCCCAGGTGGCCCGGTGGTGTCAAAGGATGCCTAGTAGGATTTTATAGGCCAAAGAATAGGAAACAACTGATTTTGGCAGTTTTCTGTGGGTGTTAGCCCATAAAATCTGGTGCTACCTGGGTCTCTGGTGAAACTTTCCCTAAAAATCATACGAAAGGATCCTCAACAAGCCCGACCAGAGCCCTAAGTGGCCCGATAACATTAGAAGACGCCTGGGAGGACTTTATAGGCCAAGGAATAGGAACCGATGATTTAGACAATTTTGTGTGGGTGTTAGCCCAAAAATATCTAGTGTTGCTGAGGGCTCCGACTCAACTTTCATGAACAATAATATGTGGGTACACAACGAACTCATAAAGAGCCCCAGGTGGCTCGGCAAAACCGAAGGATGCCTTCTAGGATCTTATAGGCAAAGGAACAGGAAACAGATAATTTCAGTAGTTCTTATAGGTGTTAGCCCACGGTTCTGGTGCTATCCGTGGATCGGGCCAACTTCCCTAAAAAATTACGTCAACCCATCTATAACGAGCCCGGCAAGAGCCCAAGTGTCCCGACGACGTCACAGGACGCCTGGTAGGATTTTTATAGGCCAAGGAACAGGAAACAGGCAATTTCTGTAGTTTTTTGTAGGTGTTCTCCCATGAAATCTAGCGCTGCCGAGAGATCCGGCACAACTTTCTTGAGAAAACATATGAAAGGTCCCAAAAAGCTCGGCAAGAGCCCCAACAGCTTCAATTAGCAGCTCCAGTTACAAGGATAGAAGTGATGAATAGTAATAAGTGAACTCAAAGCTCCAGGTTAGGATGGAGTGAATGTTGTATTCTTCAGAAAAGCATGGTCAGTAGTAGGGGAACAAATCATCAAAACAGTACTTTAGTTCTTTAATACATGGGAGATGTTTCAACCAATCAACTGTACAACTATAACCCTCATCAATAAAGTGAAGAATCCAACAAAAATCACTGAATATAGATCTATATCTTACTGCTCAATAATTTGTAAAACCATCTCCAAGGTGATCATTGCAAGATTGAAACAAGTCATGGGATCTTTGGTGGACAGCAACTAATCGGCTTTTATGCCAGGGAGGAATTGATAGGTAATATAATATTAAGTCATGAGATCATTGAAGGTTATGGAAGGAACGGTTTGTCTAGAAGATGCATGGTAAATATAGATATGAAGAAAGCATATGATAGTTTGGAATGGAGTTTTTTGGAACAAATTTTACATGAATTAAGAATGCCTGTCAAAGTGGCACATTGGATTATGAGGTGTGTCACAATAGTGACATACTCCATACAAATTAATGGGCACAATATCACACCTTTCATAGCAAACAGAGGAGTGAGACAAGGAGACTCAATGTCACCATACGTATTTGTGCTTGATTGTCTAACCAGGATACTAAAGACTTTACAAGCAAACCCTAACTTTCACTTTCATCCAAGATGTCAAAAACAAAGGATAGTCCAACTGAGTTTTGCTGATGATCTTTTGTTGTATTGCAGAGGATATGCTAAATCAGTAAGATGTCTTAATGGATGTTTCTGATGTTCTATAAAGCCTTAGGATTGGTTGATAACATAGACAAAAGTTGTGTTTATTTTGGAGGTGTTAATCAAAAGGATCAAGATGATATATTAGAAGAGTTGCAATATATGAAAGGTCTGCTCCCTTTTAGATATCTGGGCATACCACTAAGTACCAAAAGGCTATTTTCAAAGCAAGCTACCTCTGGACAAGATGTTAGGTAGAATCACAAGTTGGGAGACAAAGTTCTTTTCATATGCTGGTAGAACCCAACTCATTAAAAGTGTATTGTATGTTGTCCTCCAACGCAGTCAAGCCACTTGGGGCACTTGCTGGGCTCGTTGCGGACCCACTCTTATGACTTTTTGGAAAAGTTATGTCGGAGCCATCGGTAGCACCAGATTCAGTGGACTAACATCCACAGAAAACTGCCAAAATCACCTGTTACATGTTCCTTGGCCCATAAAATCCTACCAGGGGTCCTCCGAGGGCACCGGGCCACCTGGGCTCTTGACGGACTCGTTATGGACTCACTTATATGATTTTTCGAGAAAGATGCATCAAAACCCATGGCAGCGCCAGATTCTGTGGGCTAACACCCACAGAAAACTGGTTAAATCACCTGCTTCCTGTTCCTTGGCCCAAAAAATCCTAGCAAGCATCCTCCTGCGCCAATGGGCCACCTGGGGCTCTTGCCAGGCTTGTTACGGATGGGTCGATTTAATATTTCGAGGAAGTTGGCCTCGAGCCTCAGGCAGTGCCAGGAATTGTAGGCTAACACACACCAAAAATCGCCGAAATCGCCTGTTTCCCGTTCCTTCGCCCATAAAATCCTACCAGGCATCCTTCGGTGCCGTCGGGCCATCTGAGGATCTTGACGGGCTAGTTGCGGACCTACTCATATAATATTTTGAGAAAGTTGCACTGTCATGACCCAAGCCTAGGGCCTAGACGTGACACGACGAATGGGAACCCAAAGGGACTCCCCAAACAAGCCTCTTAGCATATCATTCACTCATCCTTGGTCGCGGAAGCAAAATAAGCAATAACAATAGATATAAAACAAGGGAAGTGGGACTAAGGGAAGTCTTTGATTATCACAAAAGCATAAAAGAGTCAAACTCATAGCATAAGTACATCATAACATCCAACAACACCTCTAACTTGGAATGGAGCAGCGGCAATGACACCTTCCGGGCTCACCCTCATAGTAACAAGTGCTCAACATAATGAAATCTCAAAATAGCAAGAGTAATGTAGATAGTGTCCTCAGACTTGAGGACTCACCAATGCTTATATCTGAAGTATCAGACTAGCCACGTGGAGGATGATCAAAAGGTGCTCCGGTCCCTACATGGTAATATCATGTAGGCATAGAGTATGCATTAGTATGTTTGAATGTACTAAGAATGTGGTATGCAATGCAACAAGAGTCATATGCCATAATAACAATATGCTTAATCATAACAAAGAACATAAACTCAATATGGAATATATACTCAAACCTTACACAAACATGCATGAGATGGGCCAGATAGTCACCCACTCACCTTACGGTATAACCTTTTCGGAGAGTATTACCAATACCCCTACCTTACGATATAGTCTTTTCGATAGGTAGTGTTACGCCGGAAAATGACCGACTTTTAAATAAAAAATGAAAAATTGTTTCAAAAATCAAAAATCGATTTAAACCCAATTAATTTGAGCAAAACCAATTTTAGAAATTCGAAAGAAAAACAGAGTCGCC
>JAPFFP010043657.1:0-13036 GCA_026153255.1 Solanum medicagineum | reverse complement strand
TGTGCAATGAATTTCATAATAATCAAGACCCTTTTATGAAAAAACTTTAAATCATGCAATTTGAGTAAAAGAAGGCTTGGGTATCATGGGTGAAAGGAACCCATGATAGTGTAGCTTTCAGTTGTTGATCCAAAGTTCGGGCTCTCTGATTCCTGCTATGAGTACACCTATACGAGTCATAGTGAGACCTACGACTCGTAGGGTAGCCTCCTAAGGTTGACTCCACTTAGCATATTTCTGATTTTTGGTCTTTTTTTGTTGCTATGATAGTACTCTACGACTCATTAGCTTGGGATACAACTCGTAGGTGAACTCATATGTCCTTGCTTCAACAAAATCTGTAATTTTTCTACAAAATCGTGCAACCTAACTTTTCTGCAAGAACAACACTAGAACTCACAAAACACCTTGTTTAGGTATCAAATGTGTTGTATTTTGACAGCACATCAGGCGTTGTTACAAAGGTTAATCTTAGTACGGCCTTCCACCCTCAAATGGATGACCAAGACAAAAGGACTATCAAAACCCTTCAGGATATGCTTCAAGCTTGTGTATTGGAGCTTAAGGTTAGTTGGAATGATCATTTTCCATTGATTGAGTTTGCCTACAACAATAACTGTCTTTCTAGCATTGAGATGGCTCATTTTAACACTCTTTATGGTAAACGCTGTAGATCATTGGTTGGGTGGTGTCAAGTTGGAGAGGTCGCTACGTTGGGACCCGATCTAGTTATGAAGGCTCTTGAGAAGGTTAGGATAATTTGGGAGAGTTTGAATATTGCCCAAAGTCATCAAGAGTCCTATGCTGATGTGAGGAGAAGGGATCTTGACTGCAAAGTGGATGATTGGGTTTATTCAAAGGTGTCTCTCATGAAGGGTATGGTTCATTTTGGTAAGAAGAGCAATTTGATCCCAAAGATATGTAGGTTATTATAAGGTAATAAGGAGAATTGGCAAGGTAGCTTATGAGTTGGAATTGCCTAGTGAGATGGATTTGGTTCATCCAGTCTTTCATGTATCCATGTTAAGGAAATGTATGGGAGACCCTAATGCTATTGTGCCCCTTGATATTATGGGTGTTGTGGAAGAAAATTTGACCTATGAAGAGGTTCTAGTTCGTATTTCGGATAAACAAGTGAAGAAGTTAAGGAACAAGGATGTGGCTTCCGTTAAGGTCCTTTGGAGGAATCAACAAGTTGAAAGTGCTACTTTGGAAGCCGAAGTGGAATGCAAAAGTGATATCCTTATCTTTTCCCCTCTACTCAAGCCTAATGTATCAATCTAAGTCCCTGATGTAATTTCAAGTCTAAATTCAGCCCATGACATATGCATACATTCATATTTAAATTGACAAGTTCATGATGATTTTACTCTTCATGAGATTTTTGAAATGATGTTTATGTACATTGTTGTATCCTTATGTGGGCTGAAATTGTCATGTTTATGTCTCTCCTATATGTTTCTTTAATATTCGGAGACGAATGTTCCTAAGGGGGAGATATTGAAACAACCCCAAAAGGTTCTCAAAAATGTGCCTCGGAAGTGTCCGGAATCATGATTTCTATATATCTCAAAATCCATGTGCGATATCACAAATTTGACTTTATATTCTTGTTCCAGGGGTCAAATTGAGTGGGAGATCAATCTAACCCCAGATTTAGTGCAAATGAATCGCAATTTCATTTTCCCAAAAATTCGAATTCCAAAGAGGTTTTCACGCCCCTGGCGCGACGCACCAAGGGCACGCAATAGTATATTTTTTGGGCAATTTTTCAAATCCATTCCAAAGCTTTTGAATCTTGGGCCTAAGTTTTTACAAAAGTCAAAATACCTATATTTAACCATATTTCACCCTTATATCATTCAAAATATTCCCCAATATTCATTCAAACACTTAGCCAGATATTTTACTCCTAAGCTCAAATCTCAAGACTCATCCAGATTTAAAGGTTCTCATTCAAGCTTCAAGTCTCCATCTCCAATCTTGTTCAAGGATTCTCCAAAAGTCAAGGTATGTGGGTTCCTTTCATGGGTTCCTTTCACCCATGATACCCAAGCTTCTGTTTACCCTAAATTGCATGATTTAAAGTTTATTTACTCATGGGTCTTATGTATTATGAATTTCACTGTACACTATGTTGGTGTTTCGTGCAATTATGACTAGTTAGCATGTTTGGAGCTATGAATCTAAGATCTAATGTGGGATTTGATGAAGGGTTTTGATGTATATTGCTTGAGGGTGTTACCAAGTATCCATTGATGGATTTAAAATGAATTTTCTTGCATGATTTCACTTTTGAATTGCATGATTTTACACTAGCACTACACACCCACCAAGTTTTTGATAAAATGTCCAGTCATGATTTCTTGAGGAATTAAAGGTCCAATGCATGTCTTGTGAGATGAACGACTTTATGATGATGAAAGGAATGTATGTATATGATGATGAAAGGAATGTATATATGTGATAATGAAAGGAATGTATGTATATGATATTATCTCTATAGTGTTGGGGATGAATAAGCCTCACTAGGGAGGTAGTAGGCTCGGGTAACCTTGTTAAGGGTTTGTACCTCGGTCGCCTCGTTCGAGAGGTGGCAGGCCCATGCAACCTTGTCGAGGGGTTTGTACCTTGATAACCTTGTTGGGGTGTTTGTACCTCATCAACCTTGTTGGGAGGTTTGTACTTCATCAACCTCATGAAGGGGTTTGTAGCTCATCAACCTCATAAAGGGATTTGTACCTCATGCACCTCTCCAAAGAGGTGGTAGGCCTTAGATTGCACTAATAATGGTCATTCCTTACACTCGTATGATGTTTTATATAAGCATGATTTTACTTCAACCATCATTCATACATGTCATATTGATATATGCTAATCGTTGCCTATGCTTATGCATTTTGATTATGTACTTATTTCTTGTTACACTGCATCCTACATACTTAGTACATTCAAATGTACTAAGGCATACTTTATGCCTACATGATATCACCATGTAGGAACCAGAGCCTCGCTTGAGAATCTCCATCCACGTGGCTAGTGCGCTTTCACTCAAGCTTGTTGGTGAGTTCTCCATTCCGGGGAGGTTGCTTGTGATATCAGGCTATGTTCTAAGACTATCCTTTATTTCATGTAAATATTGACTATGAGGGTGAGCCTGGTTGCTTGTCTCACAGCCCCCACTATTATCTATGTAGTAGAGGTATTTTTGGACATGTCATGTGTAATGTTATGAGCTTAACTCTCTCTTGACTCTTGTTGTTATGATATGAATGATGTCGCTTAGCCCCAGTTATCCCTATTTCTACTCTTTTGTTGCTATCTTATTGCTTCCGTGACCAAGGATGTGTAATGAAGTTCTAAGAGGCTTGCTTGGGGTCCCTTCAGGTTCCCCTTGCACCGTGTCATGTCTAGGCCCTAGGCTTGGGTTGTGACAAAATCCTTCGCTTAAAATAAGGGTTATTACATGAGAATCAGGTTGCAGACCATCTATGCATACTTGATAAGGGCATGGCAAAGTTGAGTGATGGGGGGAGGGGGGAAGGGAGGAGATTGATGATACCTAGATGAGAGAGTGTTGTACCATCAAACTTGACTTCTCACCAGAGCCGTAAGTTTAAATCTGATGTAAGAAAGTTTTTATCTGATGATTCGTATTTGTTTTGTGTCTGTGTAGATGGGATTATTTTTTGTTGTGTTCTTGAGGTGGAGATGATAAGCATTTTGGAGGCTTGTCATTCATCATTGGTCGGTGGGCATCATAGTGGAATTTAGACAACACACAAGATCTTGGAGTATGCCTGCTATTGGCCAACTATTCACCAAGATACCCATGACTATTCTAAGGCTTGTGACAGGTGCTAGAGAGAAGTTGTTGTCTCCCACAAGCATGAGCTCCCTCTAAACCCCATTATGCTAATCGAGTTATTTGATGTTTGGGGGATAGACCTCATGAGGTCATTCTTCAGTTCTTATGGGAAGAAGTATATTCTGGTTGCTGTGGAATATGTCTCAAAATGGGTGGAAGAAGTGGAGCTTCCCAATAATGAACATAAAAGTACCACAGTGTTCCTCAAAAGAAAAATTGTCTCTCAGTTTGGCACTCCTCGAGCTATCATCAGCGATCGAGGTTCCCATTTTTGCAATAGATTATTCAAAGTTCTTCTCGAGAAGTATCGGGTAAAACACAGGGTAGAAATGCTTTACCATCTATTAATGAGCGGGAAGGTTGAGTTGTCTAATAGGGATATTAAACAATTTCTATCTAAGACTATGAATGCAAACAAGATAGATTGCTCGCGAAAGCTTGATGTTGCATTATGGGAATAACGGAAAGCATTCAAGACTCATATAGGTACATGTCCTTACCAACTTGTTTTTGGTAAATTTTTCCACTTACCTATTGATCTTGAGCACAAGGCGATGTGGGCACTCAAGAAGCTGAATCTGGATTAGAGTGATGCTACAAACCCAAGGTTGAGCCAACTCAACGAACTTGATGTCCTTTGAGGGAATATGAGAGCTCAACCCAATACAAATAGAAGATGAAGCTACAGCATAATCATTGCATTGAGCATCTCAAGTTTGCACCAAGAGACATGGTTTTACTATATAACTCAAGGTTGAAGTTGTTTCTTGGAAAACTCAAGTCCAAATGAGTGGGACCTTTCAAAGTTACACATGTTTCCCACCATGGGGCTTTTGAGTTGGAGAAGAAAAAGGCACGAGGTTCAATGTAAATGGCCAAAGGATCAAACCATACTTTGGCAATGATGAGGAGGTACAAACAGAAAAGCACGGGCACTTAGTGAAGTTTGAGTAACCAAGTAGTCTAAGTTGTGCCGCGACACTAAATCAGACGCTACTTTGGAGGAAACCCAAGATATTATCTATAATTCTAATGTACTTGTGTTAATTTTGAATTTGTTACTCATAGGTAATTTAAATTTCATTTTTTGGTTGTAATTTTGGACTCACAGACTGAAAAACTATAGGGTAACAGCTTGTTTTGCTGAGAATGTGCAGGAACACGGTTAAGGCAACAAACTAGTGCAAAAAGTGAGAAAGGTTCTAGGACTGGTTCCACGGGCCATGGTTTATACCATGACTGGATACTGTCTCACAGAACCATTTCGAGGAAGTAAAACATTTATCCACTTTAGTTCACGAGTCAACTTGATAGTCCATAGATACAACAACAGGTCGTGAATAGGGTTCATGGACTCTAGGTAATATTTTGGAATTTTGTTAAGTGTTGGGGGTACTTAGTAACCCGAACTACGAGCCATAGGAAGGTTCTCCTTAATAATAGGATTCTGAATCATGGAACCATATCTTATGGGTGGTAAAACCTTCTACGACCCATATTAAAAGTTTTGTGGGATAAGAATCTCACTTAAATCTGACCTAGCTAGTTGAATAAAAGAGGGGTAATTTAACTACCCCTCAGTTTCCCAAATATTTCCACACAATGCCAAAACCCTTATCCTTCTTTCTAAACTCCGATCAATATCCTACATCCAAACTCCACCATGATATTTCACGATGAGTTTCCGACCAAATTCTGGTGATGAAATCACTATTTCGGTGCACCTAGGGCTTAAAGTTCTTGGATTTTTTGCTAGTCTCTCTACTTCTTGCCCTATAATTTGGTATGTACTCCTTGAGTATTTCATGTTTTGCCGGAAAGTTGTGTCATTTATTTGAGAAACTAGTGAGAGTGAAAACTATGATTTTCTTCTCCTAATAGTTAATGTTGCCTGAGGGTTGGGTGTATCATGTTTTATCATTGCTTGATTAACAATAGTAACGTTACATTGGGTAAATTGATATGCATACCATTGTTTGAAGCTATATAATCCTTGTTGTTTGAGTTATATTGAATTATCTTTTTAGAATTGGTAAAGGGAGTGCGTGACTTAAATAATGGCATGATAAACTTCGTCAAATGGTAGCTGTCCTGATGTTTACGTGTATCTAAATGAGTTGATGGTTGAGGGGTAGGATAGAGAATTGCTTGTGTTTCGATTTTGGGTTGGTTGGTGTTACTTTGTATGCCTGAGTTTTGGTTGAAATTGGAATACATGGATTACAAGTGGATTCATTAAACGCGGTTTGAGTGCCATTGTTTGTTTGTTGATTTAATTTTGTGTACCTTGTTACTGAGTCCTAGTCATTGTGCTTAAAATTTTTTTAATTTTATCTTAGTTGGGACTTAGCTAGAATTGTATTTACATATTGACATAATGGAATCAAATGATAAAACTAAGAAAAACTTAGGTTGCTATTTTTCAATGGTACAAGGGTCTTCTATGGCCCATGGATTAGTCCAGGATCGTAGCTGCCCCTTGCAAGTAGAGATAAGCAATTTGGATTTCTGAGATGTTACCAGAAAAACCTGCCTATGAGTCATAGTTCATGCTATGGCCTGTAAACAGTGTTCGTAGGTTCCATACCCTTAAGAAATTGATTTCTGATTTGTTGTTCCCTTTTTTTACGGAGGTCTTCTACGGCCCTTAGTTTACCCTATTACCCGTAGGTGAGCCTTCGTAGGTCCTTCTGTAAATATTTTTCTCAACTTTTTAATTTTTCTTTTCTGCTTCTAGGACTCATATATGTTTATTTTGGTGCTTTCAAGTACCATGGCTCCCCGTCCCAAGAGAGATGAGATATAGAACATACAGGACCAACTCTAAAATGGGCCTACATATTTTGAGGCCAGTGGATCATTAGAGGTGCACAACATCCAGCTAGATGAGGACGTTGAGCGTTATCATACTAGGGTGGCATGTAGATAGATAATGTCAGCCCACACACAAGATATAGTTCCTTAGCCTCCCCAGTCTAAGGAGGGATGTTCACAACAGAGAAACTCGATCAAGATGACAGACTCCAGAGAGGGTCTAAGTCAAGTTCTAGAGATGCAGATGACTTTGAGTTGGGTGAGGAGTTTGGATTAGAGTCTACGGAGTCTACCCCAGTTGGCTTGACGAGATGATGGTGTGTCTGAGGCATGCAGGACATATACTGGAAGGAAGTCCTACAGGAAGACAGGGGTTGATAGGCCTACAATATTTTTGAGGAGCCGATGATCGTGACTTCCAAATTCTACAGTGCTCCCATACTCCGAGACACCAAGTCCGGTACCACTTAGATTGGTTACTAGCTCCATTGGGGAAGTACTCTCTAGCCTTGGTTCGAGAGTTTTATGTATCTTATGCGATTGCCATCGTCGAGGCAACACCGAAGAAGAGGAAGCGCCTTTCACATCCTTAACTTACACGAACAATAGTAGATAAAGTCCTCACAAACATCTCAGAGACCACCATCCAAAGATTTTTGTTCGATCTCGAGTACCAGGCCCCTAGGACAACAATAAAGTACAACTATAGGTTAGGGCAGACCAGGGACCAAGGTCTGATGAGAGATGCAGCCCGAAAAACTATTCTGCTGCAATTGATTGTCGATCATATAGTTGAGCTAGGCCAGAACCCTAACTGGATATCTAGTTCTTCCTCTATAGTGATGGTTTCTCTCAACTTTGTCTACAAATTTATGTGGGTTGTTGTACGTACGCGAATCCAGCCAACCCAGGAGGATAGTACATTGGCATCGGATTATGTTGTCTTGGTTGCCAATATTATTGTTAGTTATGATATAGATTTTTCTCGTTGTATAGTAGAGTAGACATATGAGCATGCTCTGAAGAGCTCCACATCGATTCCATTCTCGTGTTTGATTTACAGATTATGCATAGAGGTAGGGGTAGAGATCTTGCCAAATGTAAACATAATGATTGAGGTCTAGCGGACTCAATATGCCGACCTGATCAAGGCTGATGAAAATACTATATCTATACGGCGAGCACCGCATCCTATAGTTTGACTTCAAGTCGAAAACCATACGCTGAGCCCACTACCTCCACTGTTGCTGCTACAGAGACAGAGAGGCCCCCACAAACTGATCATAGGGATAAGACAGGCCCACTACCACTTTATCTGTTGTACCAGAAGTTGTATCTACACTTCCTCGCACTGCATGCATGGTGTACATGTTTGCGGATTCTATTCAGACTCTGGTGCAAAGATAGGTTCACACTGAGTCCCAGTTGGCTCAGTTACTGCAGCAGATCTGCCCTTGGGTTTGCACGGCCATTATATAGTCAGACGAGCGCGTACAGATGAATTTCACTTCTGCCGTTAAGGAGAGAGTTGCATCATTTCATGGCTGAGTAAATGTACTTCAGAGGCAAGTATAGGACTGCCTCAGTTCATCTCACAATCCTGACATGAAAGCTATCCAAATGGAGATCCAACAGCTTCATACTGATACGAGAGTAGCATCTTCAACACCTTTAGTGATTCCTATGTTCGCCATTGATACAAAGGTTGTTGATCTATTTGTTAATGAGCCGCTAATCCAGCTTATTGCAAGTGGTGCTATAATGATGATAACAACCCTAACGCCATCAGACTAGATGTTGTGAGGATGGAGAGTGAGCGGTTCGAGGCCACTATATGGGCCTCCACTATGGATGAAATAGACCAATAGGCACGTGAGGTAGAGATAGTGAGGGTGTTAGACCCTTTGGCCCTGCCTCCACGACTGAAGAGACCACTCAGGAGGACAGAAGTGGTGAGACAGAGACAGAGACATGCACTTCGGCACCCAGGTTTGTCCCAATTTGTGCCCTATGATTAGAATTTGGTTTATTTTGTTGCATTGAGGACAGTAAAAATATTTCTTGATGGGATATGAGTAGTTATAGGCCTTGATGAAGTATGAGTAACCAAGGCCCATATTTATCCTAATTTTTTAGTCTATGGGGTTTTATTGCCTTTGTTCTTTCCCTAAAGACATTTATTTTCTATTGAACCAGCATGTTTAGGATGTCTAAGCAGTACTAGTAGCATATTGTACTGATATTTATGGCATATATTAGTTTTGTAAAAAAAAATGATACCTACCAGTTTTTGTGATTGATGATGTGTTTTTAGGTAGTTTTGATGGCAACCATGACGAATCAGTGATTGACAATGTTTGGTCCGAAAAGTTAGAGCCTAATTGTGATAAAAAGCAAGATTTGAGAGTCTTTGTTGACAATGTATTCAACGCCAAATGTGTGTGAATATTATAGCATGATTCTTATGTTGTGTTTGATTTCAGAACTTGCCCTGTTACATTAGCTGAGACTAGGTTAGTTGGTTAGAAAGGATCATAGGTCGTTTATATTAGCCTACTTAGCCTAAAAATAACCAACCCAATACTTCACGTATTCCTTGGTCCTAATGTTAGAGCCTTACATGTACCCTTTTCTTTGTGTCACGACCAAAACTAGGGCCTAGATGTGACATGGTGAACGAAGAACCCGAAGGAACCCCAAACAAGTCTCTTTGCATATCATACACATATACTTAGTCGTGGAAGTAATTAAACAATAACAAGAGAGTAAAAATAGGGATAAAGGGACTAAGGGAATTCTTTGATACCATAAAATATAGAAGAGTCAAAGGAGTCAAAGCCCAAGTATAATTACATCATGAGTTTCAACAACACCTCTAAACATAGATTTGATCGGGGGCCAAGACACTTTTCGAGGTCACCCTCATAGTATCAAGAGTTTAACATAAAGAGATATCAAATACAAGAGAAGTATAACTAGCATCCCCGAACTTGAGGACTCACCAAAGTTCTTTTTCAAGATGTCAAACTAGCCACGTGGAGGAGGACAGTCAAATGGAGCTACGGTTCCTATATGGTAACATCATGTAGGCATAGATATACGTTAGTACATTTGGATGTACTAAGTATGTAGGGTGCAATGCAACAAGAGAGAGGCAACGTGATCAAGATGCATAATTATAAACATTAGATAAGCATAGTAACAATATGGCATGCATGATCAATGCTTGAAGTAAAACATTGTTCACAAATCATTCATCTTGTATAGAACATAATACATATGTGTGGGGAGAGACCTCAACCGACAAAGAATAAGACCAAGCGAGCTACAACTTGGAATCCCGATGATTACCCCTCATTGGTAAACAGGTGGTCTATTTGCCAAGGTAAACCATACTTCAAACTTATGGGAACATTACTTATTTCCTATGAAGTAGCCTTCCTTATGGGAACATGACCCAATTTCGAAAAGGATTTTATAAGAAAATTACCTTATGGGAATATGACCCATTTCGGAAAGAACCTCAAGAGAAAGTGTACTAAGTGAATCCATTAGTAAAGCAATGGTAAAACATCATCCTATAGTGGCACGTAGTTCTAAGAAAGAGAGCACTCCCTCAATCCATCGGTGCTAAATATAATCCCACAGAATATATAAAATAATCATAGCTTTAATAACTCATAAGAAACATGGAAGCATGACATGAGTAGCTCTAAAACATTTTTGACCTTTAATAATGAGCCTAACTTTAAAACATAAGAATAGATCATCATCAACTTTACCCTTGCATTAACATCAACATCAAAGGCTCACAAGAAGTAAAATCTTTGATAATTGGGCTTAACTTCATACTTGCACAAACATAGATAATTTCATAATTGATAAGATATTTGATAGCCCATACTCATCATAAAGTCACTTGACTCATAAGCCATACATTAGATCATCAATGACTCAAGAATTCATGTCAAGACATTTTATGAAACACTTGGCGGGTATGCAATGCTAGTTTAAAATCATGCAATTCAAGAGTGAAATCATATGAGAAAATTCAATAAAATCCACCCACCAATACATACTAACACCCTATTGCAAGATACATAAAGATCCCTCATCAAAACTCACAATAGTTCATAGTTCCATAACCCAAAACATGAATAGTTAAACAACATTTCATAAAACCCTAACATAATTTATATTCAAGACTCATATCAAAAGATACTCATAGATAATACAACTTGAAAACATGCAAATTTGATGAAAAGGAAGATTAGGCGCCATGGGTTAAAGGACCTAATGGTTGAAACCCATATACCTTAGACCTTGAATTTCTTGAAATTGGGTTGAGAAAGACTTGAAGCTTGGAAGGGGATATTGGAATCCAAAACTTGCTCTTGAGTTCCCTTGAATTCTAATTGAGGTTTTGGTAAAGGCTCTTGAGAGAATTTGAGAGTTTATCCAAGTTGAGAGGATTGAATTTGATCCTTTCAAATAGGGGGTAGGTCTTTTGTGAAGGTTAAGATAGCATTGTAAGTCCCAAAAAACCATTAGAATAGATTAAATTTAGGAAAACGCCATTAGTGAAATGGAGGGAAAATTGACAAAAGGTCACCTCACTGATTAATTCATGGGTCGTGTGAAGCCACATGGTCCGTTTATAGGTTCGTCAAACCATACTTAGAAATTTCACGAAAGTTACAAGACGTTAATATTATACTTAGAAAACTTTTTGCTCCTGAAGACTCACGGAAGGCCTCACAGCCCATGCACACTACACGGTCCGTGTGGCTAGTCATGGCACATGACTTGGCCAAAATGTGGCTTTTTCAGGATGCAGGCCAGTCTCATGGGTCGTGAGATACCACATGGACCATTTGATGGCCCGTGCGGCAACACTGCATGGAGGGGCTCTACGAAAATGTGCATAACTCCTTCATCCGAACTCGAAATGAGGTAAAACCAAGTGCATTGGAAAGCTAACTCAAAACGATATCATTTGGTAATTAATAGGTCATCCAATTCTTTATTTGCTAAAAGTTATGGCCATTAAAAGTTGACCCTTGCACAAACCAACACCCGAAACTCAATTTAAGGGAAATCTTGAACTCATCCAACTACTAGAAGTCTCTCATGATCCTAATACACTTCCCAACCATACGAATGAGGTTTGAAACTTAGGCACATATGCGTATGGAGTTACAGGGTGCCACACTTTGTAGACACCTTAGTAACTAAACTTTTTTGTATATGTAGTCCTAAAATCGGCCCTAGTCCCTCCTTGAATATTGTGCACCTTAACCCATGCTAATAACCTAAATTGACGATGGCTATCAAAAGTAGCCCTGGTTCATAGGTTGGATATTGTGCACCTCAACTCAGGCCAAAAGCCTAAGTTGAGGGTGGTTGTTGCAAGGAAGCAACACCAAATGAGGAAGGAAGCGTGGTGAGGCAATAAAAAAGGAAAATATGATATGGGTGTGAAAAAATAAATAGATGCCTGATTTGTGAGCTAAGAAGCCAAACAATTTAGAAAAATAAAAGGCAATAAGCTGAAAATTATAATAGGGCACTTGAAAGTGTTTGAAATAGGAAAAAGAGATATATGAGTTGATAATATCAATGTTGGTAGGTCAAAAGTGCAAAATAGCATAGAGTCAAGGAGGGAAATTAGTCAGTATATTCCAAACATATCATATAAAGCCCCTCGCGCCCACCCCCGCCCCCTCCCCGAGCCTACGCAAGCTAAGAAAGTCCTATAATGATCCTAAGTCAACTAGCCGAATATCATGGTCATGAGTATAGGGAAAAACCTATGGTATTGTACACAGTGTTTAAATATCTATTGTGAGTGCGAGTGTTTCTGTCCATCCCGAGTGTTGAATTTAAACATATCATTTTGAGTGAGTTATGTGACTTCTTTTTGTGAGGGCATTTGAATTACATTGTTGACTTTAGGCTATTTTAGTAATTGTTGCTTATCTATGTTGCCTTGCTTATCATAGTTGTCTTATCAAATATTGATCCACATGAGTTTGTTTGATAACTTTCATATATATGTATTGATGAGTTTAACTTGGAATCTGTGATTCATTGAGAGATGATATATGCCATGAGATTGAGGTCTATGTGTTGCAGTATTGCTTATGTAGATTGAGTTCATCGCTTGAGGACAAGCAACAATTTTAAGTTGAGGGTGTTGATGTGCCACAAAAATATGACACTTTTGATGCTTAAAACTTTGAATTTTGTGTGTTCTTCAAGCGATGTTAGTAGGTTTGATGTGTTTTTGAGTTGATTTTGCAAGATTTTAGGAGTCAGAATATTTTTGGGCTAAGTTGTATAGATTTCAAGTTT
>JAPFFP010043656.1:0-13036 GCA_026153255.1 Solanum medicagineum | reverse complement strand
ACAAGAATATGAAGTCGTATTTTTGAAATAACAAATGAATTTCGAGATATATGGAAATTAAAATTTTCGGACATTCACAAAACTTTGACGAGCAACTTTTGATAGCTATATCTCTGTCACGACCCAAGCCTAGGGCCTAGACGTGACCGGCGAATGGGGAACCCGAAGGAACCCCAAACAAGACTCATAGCATATTATTACACATCCTTGGTCGCGAAAGCAATAACATATGACATTAAGAGATAGGAGTAACAAGGAAAATAAGACTAAGGGTAAACTTCCATATCATAACATCAAGGAACAAGAGAGTCAAGGCTAATAGCATAGATACATAACATGTCCAACAACACCTCTACTACATAGATAAGAGCGGGGTCCACAACTAGCAATTGGGCTCACCCTCATAGTCAATACATAATATAAAAGAAAGATAGTCTTAGTACATAGCAAGAGATCATAAGCAACGTCCCCGGAATGGAGAACTCACCACAAGCTTGAGAGACAATCGTACTAGCCATGTGGAGGAGGAGGATGATTAAGCGATGCTCTAGTTCCTACATGGTGATATCATATAGGCATAGAGTATGCATTAGTACATTTGAATGTACTAAGTATGTAGGATGCAATGCAACAAGAGATAGGCATCATAGACAAAATGCATAATCATAAGCAATAGATAGCATACTATCAATATTACATGTATGAATGATTCTTGAAGTAAAAGCATGCTGATATAGGACATAATACAAGTGTAAGGAGTGACCGTTATAGTCCAATCAAAGGCCTACCACCTCCTTGGAGAGGCGCATGAGGTACAAACCCCTTCATGAGGTTGATGGAGTACAAACCCCCTATCAAGGTTGACGGAGTACAAACTCCCCATCAAGGTTGATGGTCCCCAATAAGATTACCCGGGCCTACCACCCCCCGAGCTAGGCGATCGAGGTACCAACCCCTCAATAGGTTACCCGGGCCTACCACCCCCCAAGCTAGGCTTGGTCATCCCTAACACTATAGAGGTAATATCGTATATATACAGACTCCTTTCATCATTATATACATACATTTCTTTTCATCATCATTCCATCATCATTTCATCATCATATAGTCATTCAACTCATAAGACATGCATTAGACCTTCAATTCCTCAAGAACCCATAACAAGACATTTTATCAAACACTTAGAGAGTGTGTAGTGCTAGTGTAAAACCATGCAATTCAAGAGTGTTATCATGCTAGAAAATTCAATGTAAAACCATCAATAGATACTTGGTAACGCCCTCAAGCAATTTACATCAAAACCTTCATCAAAGCTTAAAATATATCTTAGTTTCATTGCTCAAAACATAGTAAAACAATCACAAATTCATAAACCCCAACATAGTGTATAGTGAATTTCATAATATGTAAGGCCCATTTGTAAATAAACTTTAAATCATGCAATTTTTAAGAAAAGGAGGCTGGGGCATCATGGGTGAAAGGAACCCATGAAAGAAACCCACATACCTTAGCTTTGGAGCTGAACTTGATTAAGATTGGAGATGGAGACTTGAAGTTTGATAGGAAATCCCTAGATCTAGATGAGGTTTGAGACATGAATTTAGGAGTAGAATATTTGGCTAAGTGTTTGAATGAGTATTAGGAATGTTTAGAATGATATGAGGGTGAGCAATGACTAAGTGTAGGTATTTTCACATTTGGAAACACTTAGGCCCAAGACCCAAAACCCTTGGACCACACAAATTAACTAGGTAGAAAATACACAGGTCCATGTCACGGACATGTTGCAAAGTCAAGTTTTCCTCATGCGCACCCTAGCCGCATCGCGCCAGGGGCGCGCAAATCTCACTGGAATTTGCATTCTTTGAAAATTGAAATTGCTAATCATTTACTCTAAAATCGGGGTTAGACCCATTTCCTTCTCAATTTGACCCCTTGAAGAAGAATATGAAGTCAGATTTTTGATATAGCACACGAATTTTGAAAAATGAGGAAATTATGATTCCGGGCACTTTCGAGACACATTTTCAGGCACTTTTTGTGGTCGTTACAATATCTCCCCATTGGGAACATTCGGTCCCGAATGTCAAAGAGATGTATATGAGAAATGTAAACATGACCAATTTCAGCCACATAAAAATGCAATAATGCACTTAAACATCATTTCAAAAATCTTATCATAAGTGTAAAATCATAATGAACTTGTTAATTTAAACATGAATATTTTCAATGACATGAGGGCTGAACTTAAGACTTGAGATCATGTAAGGGACTTAGATTAATACCTTAGGATTGAGTGGAGTCGAAAAGGTAAGGATATTGCTTTTGCATATCTGCTTCGGCCTCCCAAGTAGCACTTTCAACTTGTTGATTCCTCCAAAGGACCTTAACGGAAGCGACTTGTTTGTTTCTCAATCTCTTTACTTGCCTATCCAAGATCTAAAATAGAACCTCTTCATAGGTCAAATTATCTTCAAAAACACCCAAAACATCAAGAGTTACAATAGCATTCGGATCACCCACACATTTTCTCAACATGGAAACATGAAACACCGGATGAACCAAATCCATTTCGCTATGCAATTCCAACTCATAAGTTACTTTGCCAATCCATCTCATCACATTATAAGGATCCACATATCTTGGGATCAACTTTCTCATGTTACCAAAATGGACCACACCCTTCATGGGTGACACCTTCAAGTAGACCTAATCATAAACCTTGAACTCAAAATCTCTTCTCCTCACGTCGGAATAGGACTTTTGGCGACTTTGGGCCATCTTCAACCTTTCTCTAATCATCTTAACCTTCTCAGGAGTCTCCATAACCAGATCTGGTCCCAACAAAGCCACCTCTCCAACCTCAAACCACCCAACCGGCGATGTACAATGCCTACCATAAAGAGCCTTAAAAGGAGTCATTCTGATGCTAGAATGATAGCTATTGTTATATGAAAACTCAATCAATTAAAGTTGATAATCCCAACTTCTCTTGAGCTTCAATACACGAGCCCTAAGCATGTCCTCAGGTGTTTGGATAGTCCTTTTGGCTTGGCCATCCGTTTAAGGGTGAAAGGTCGTACTAAGCTTAACTTTTGTACCTAGATGCCTTTGAAAGGACCTCAAAAAGTGTGAAGTAAATTGAGCTCCACAATCTGATATGATGCACAATGGAACCCCATGCAACCTTAGCAAATCATGAATGTATAATCTAGCATAATCTTCAGCCCCATATGTGGCCTTAGCCGGTAGAAAGTGAGCGATTTTGTTATCCTATCAACCACAACCCAAATGGAATCAAAACCCTTTCTAGTCTTGGGAAACCCAACCACAAAATCTATATTAGTCACCTCCCATTTCTAGGTAGGAATATCTATGTCTTGGGTTAGGCCACCCGACCCTTGGTGTTCGGCTTTGACTTGTTGGCAACTATGGCAACCGGATACAAATTTGGCAATGTCCCTCTTGATGTCTCCCCACCAATACACATCCCTCAAATCTCTATATATTTTGGTAGAACCGAGGTGGATAGTATAAGAAGAATTATGGGCCTCATTAAGGATTTTCTCCCTCAAACCATCAATACAAAGCACACACAACCTACCTTGGTACCTAAGGGCACCATCTCACCCTTAGGAGAAAACCTCCACCTTGCCCTCTTGCACCAAGGCCTTCAACTCTAACAAGGAGGGATCAAGGTCTTGCTTTGCTATCACCTCTCAACCAAGGAAGACTTAGAACCATCAACCATAACAACGCTACCATTATCCATCTCTTCCAACCTAAACCTCAATCTAGACAACCGATGCACCTCCCTAGACACCTCTTTATCACCACTATCAACATAAGCTAGGCTACCCATAGACACCTTACTCAAGGCATCCACCACCACATTAGCCTTACCCGGATGATAATGCACACTCATATCATATGTTTAAAGTCATTAACGATATGTTGAAAGTCATTACCAATATGATATGAGTGTACATTATTATCCCGGTAAGGCTAATATGGTTGCGGATGCTTTGAGTAAGGTATCTATGCGTATCCTAGCTCATGTTGATAGGGGTGACGGTAGGTGGCTAGGGAGGTCCACCATTTGGCTAGATTGGGAGTTAGGTTGGAAGAGGAGGAAAATAGTGGTATTATTGTTGTTTATGGTTCTAAATCTTCATTGGCGGAGGAGGTGATAGCAAAACAAGATCTTGACCCCTCCTTATTAGAATTTAAGGCCTTGGTGAAAGAGGGCAAGGTGGAGGTTTTCTCCCAAGGGGGAGATGTTGCCCTTAAGTACCAAGGTAGGGTTTGTGTGCCTTTTGTTGATGGTTTGAGGGTGAAAATCCTTAATGAGGCCCATAACTCTTCTTATTCTATCCACCTCGGTTCTACCAAAATGTTTAGAGATTTCAGGGATGTGTATTGGTGGGGAGGTATGAAGAGAGACATTGCCAAATTTGTATCCGGCTGCCATAGTTGCCAACAAGTCAAAGCCGAACATCAAAGGCCGGGCGGCCTGACCCAAGACATAGAGATTCCTACTTGGAAGTGGGAGGTGATCAATATGGATTTTGTGGTTGGGTTGCCCAAGACTAGAAAGGGTTTTGAGTCCATTTGGGTTGTGGTTGATACGAGGACAAAATCGGCTCACTTTTTACTAGTTAAGACCACATATAGGGCTGAAGATTATGCAAGGTTGTATATTCATGACATGGTAAGGTTGCATGGTGTTCCTTTGTCCATAATATCAGATCATGGGGTACAATGAACTTTAAACTTGGAGATCCTTTCAAAGGGGTCTTGGTACAAGATTTAAGCTTAGTATGACCTTTCACCTTCAAACGGATGGCCAAGCCAAAAGGACTATCCAAAAACTTGAGGACATGCTTAGTGCTTGTGCATTAGAGCTCAAGGGTAGTTGGGATGTTTATCTTCTATTGATTGAGTTTGTGTATGACAATAGCTATCATTCTAGCATCGAAATGGCTCCTTTTGAGGATCTCTATGGTAGGCGTTGTAGATCGCCGGTTGGGTGGTTTGAGGTTGGAGAGGTGGCTTTGTTAGGACCAGATTTGGTTATGGAGGTTCTTGAGAAGTTTAAGATGGTTAGAGAAAGGTTGAAGACAGCCTAAAGTCGCCAAAAGTCCTATGCCGACGTGAGGAGAAGAGATCTTGGGTTCAAGGTTGGTGATTGGGTCTACTTGAAGTAAAGGTCCATTTTGGAAAGAAAGGAAAGTTAATTCCTAGATATGTGGGTCCTTATAGTGTGATGAGAAGGATTGTTAAGGTGGCCTACTAGTTGGATTTTCCTAGTGAAATGGAGTTGGTTCATCTGGTCTTTCATGTGTCTATGTTGAGAAAGTGTGTGGGTAGCCCCTAATGCTGTTGTATCTCTTGATGTTGTGGGTGTTGTTGAATATAATTTTACCTATGAAGAGGTTTCGATTTAGATCTTGGATAGGCAAGTAAAGAGATTGAGAAACGAAGAGGCCGCTTCCGTTAACGTCCTTTGGAGAAATCAACAAGTTGAAAGTGCTATTTGGGAGGCTGAAGCGGACATGAAAAAGCAATATCCTTACCTAT
Organism: Solanum medicagineum; assembly: GCA_026153255.1. Lineage (NCBI taxonomy): Eukaryota > Viridiplantae > Streptophyta > Magnoliopsida > Solanales > Solanaceae > Solanum > Solanum medicagineum. Next base: position 7,456 of record JAPFFP010043656.1, on the reverse strand, counting down.
TCCACTTCACTCAAGCCTAAGGTATTGATTTAAGTCCTCTATATGATCTCAAGTCTTAAGTTCAGTCCTCATGTCATTGCATATATTCATGTTTGAATTGATAAGTTCATGATGATTTTACACTTATGATTAGATTTTTGAAATAATGTTTAAGTGCATTGTTGCATCTTTTTGGTGGGCTGAAATGGTCATGTTTGTGTCTCTCATATACATTTCTTTAACATTCGGGGACGAATGTTCCCAAGGGGGAGATATTGAAATGACCCAAAAAAAGTGTCTGAAAATGTGCCTCGAAAGTGCTCGAAATCGTAATTTCCATATATCTCAAAATCCATGCGCGATATCGAAAATCCGACTTCATATTCTTTCTTAGGGGTTAAAATTGAGTGGAAGTAGGTCTAACCCCGATTTAAGAGCAAATGATTAGCAATTTCAATTTTCGTAATTTTTCTTATCCAAAATTGATCTACGACAGTGCCGTGACACGCAGCTGTCGTGGACATGTGTTAATTTTGCCTCTGTTACAAGTCCGCATCACAGACTACATGTGGACCTGTGTATTTTGTTGCCAGTGATTTTATCTTGGCCCAATGCTTTTGGGTCTTGGGCCTAAGTGTTCCCAAACATGAAAATACCTATATTTAGCCATTTCTCACCCTCATATCATTCTAAACATTCCCCAATACTCATTAAAACACTTTGGCAAATATTCTAATCCTAAATTCAAGTTTCAAAATTCATGCAGATTCTAAGAATTTCCTCTCAAGCTTCAAGCTCCATCTCCAATCTTCATCAAGTTCATCTCCAAAGCTAAGGTATGTGGGTTTCTTTCATGGGTTCCTTTAACCATGATACCCAAGCTCTCTTTTACTCAAAATTGAATGATTTAAAGTTGATTTATTCATAGGTCTTATCTATTATGAATTTCACTACACATTATGTTGGGGTTTATGAAATTATGACTATTTTAGCATATTTTGAGTTATGAAACTAAGATCTATTGAAAGATTTGATGAAGAGTTTTGACGTACATTACTTGAGGGTGTTACCAAGTATCTATTGATGGTTTTACATTGAATTTTCTAGAATGATTTCACTCTTGATTTACATGGTTTTACATTAGCACTACACATTCGCCAAGTGTTTGATAAAATGTCTGGATTATGTGTTCTTGAGGAATTGAAGGTACAATTCATGTCTTATGAGTTGAATGACTATATGATGATGAACTGATGATGGAACGAGAATGAAATGATGATGAAAAGGAATGTATGTATATAATGATAAAAGGTGTGTGTGTGTGTATATATATAAATATATGATATTATATCTATAGTGTTGAGGATGACCAAGCCTATCTCGAGCGGTTATAGGCCTGAGTAAGCTATTGAGGGGTTGGTACCTCGATTGCCTAGCTCGGGGTTTGGTAGGCGGTAACCTTGTTGGTGTTTGATACTCATCAACCTTGAAGGGGGGTTTGTACTCCGTCAACCTTGATGGGGGGTTTGTAGTCTTTCAACCTTGATATGGGGTTTGTACTTCATCAACCTCATGAAGGGATTTGTACCTCATGCGCCTCTCTAAGGAGGTGGTAGGCCTTATATTTCACTAAGAATGGTTACTCCTTACACTCGTATTATGCCCTATATAATCTTGGTTTTATTTCAAGCTTTATTCATAGATGTCATATTGTTTGTGTGCTACCTATTGCTTATGATTATTCATTTTTCCTATGATGCCTATCTCTTGTTGCATTGCATCCTACAAACTTAGTACATTCAAACGTACTAATGCATACTCTATACCTACATGATATCACCATGTAGGAACTAGAGGACCGCTTGACCATCCTCCTCCTCCTCCACATGGCTAGTACGATTGTCTCTTAAGCTTGTGGTGAGTCCTCCATTTTGGGGATGTTGCTTATGATCTCTTGCTATGTACTAGGACTATCTTTCTTTTATGTTATGTATTGACTATAAGGGTGAGCCCGGTTGCTTGTCGTGGCCTCTGCTCTTATCTATGTAGTAGAGGTATTGTTGGACATGTTATGTATCTATGCTATGAGCCTTGACTATCTTTTTCCTTGATGTTATGATATGGAAGTTTACCGTTAGTCCCATTTTTCGTGTTATTCCTATCTCTTAATGTCATATGTTATTGCTTCCCCGACCAAGGATGTGTAATGATATGCTTTGAGGCTTGTTTGGAGTTCCTTCGGGTTCCCTATTCGTCGGTCACATCTAGGCCCTAGGCTTGGGTCGTGACACCTCTCCCCAATGGGACCACATTAGCACCTTATGGACGAACCTCCTTGCCTTTGTTATGATTTTGGGGGCAATCCAACAGCTTATGCCCAACTTCCTCACAACCATAACACGCATTAGTATCCCTCAAACACGGGCCACTATTACCGTTACCACATTTTGGACACACTCCATGAGGAACTACTCCCCTAGCACCTTGGGCCCTCGAAAACTCATTGGCAACCCTCTTATTAGATGCATGAGAAGACCCTTGGCCTTGATGGAACCAGCTATCCTTTTGGAACTTACCATCAAAATGGGCCCTCTTGGCCTCATGATTCCTCCTTTTCCTCAACTTCTCCTCTTTTATTTGCTCGGCATAGGTCATCAAACGGGATAAGTCCATATAAATAATTAGCATGGCGGACCGACCTTCCTCACTCACCAAGTCAAAAACACCCATCACAAATTTGCTCATCTAGACCTTGGGTCGGCCACTAACGGGGGAGAATACTTAGAGAGTTGGCTAAATTTGAGGGAATACTCCCTCATACTCATAGGCCCTTGTCTCAAATTCATAAATTCCACCAATTTAGCTTCCCTAAGTTCAAGAGGGCAGAACTGATTAAGGAAAGTCACCTTGAACTCTTCCCAAAGCAGCACATAGTTGATTCCCTTCTCTTCCTTTCATTATATGAACCATATTTCTGCAATCCCCTTGAGTTGGTAAGCCACCAACTCCACCTTTTCCTCCAATCTAACTCCCATGATATCCAATACCTTGAAGACCTCATCAATGAACTCTTAAGGGTCCTCATTTACCTTTGACCCATAAAATTCTGGGGGATTTATCCTCATGAAATCTCTCACCCGAGAAGCCAATGTAGAAGCTTGAGGGACTTGGGCCCCTTGGTTGGCTTGGTTAGCCACAACTTGTGCAAGTAAAGTGAGAGCATCCTGGAGCTTCCCATTAGCCAGTTGCTCCTCGGGTGCGTGGGCTCTTCTCCCTATTGTGTGAGGCATGATCTAGCATAGCAAAGAACAATCGTTAGGGGGGAATAACCTTACTTCAACTCTATAACATAACTTAGAACATGAAGAAGGAAAATATTTCCTAAACGCCTCATAACCTCCAACTCATAGTTGTGGTGCATAACACAACCATGAATAAGACTCTAATCGATGCGGTGTGTTGGACTCCGAGGATATCCTAGTTCTCTGATACCAATTTTTTCATGACCTAAGACTAGGGCCTAGAAGTGACACAACGCATGGGAATCCGAATGGACCCCAAGCAAGCCTCTTAACATATCATTAAACATCCTTGGTTGTGAAAGCGATAGAATACAACAAAAAGTAGTAAATTGGGACAACCGGGGATAAGGGAAACACTTTCATATCATAGACATCAAGAATAAAGAGTCAAGGCTCATAGCATAGATACATAACATGTCCAACAACACCTCTATTACATAGATAAGAGCGGGGGGCCATGACAAATAATCGGGCTCACCCTCATAGTAAATACATAACATAAAAGGAAGATAGACTTAGCACATAGCAAGAGATCATAAGCAACGTCCCCGAAATGGAGGACTCACCACAAGCTTAAGAGACAATCATACTAGCAATGTGGAGGAGGAGGATGATCAAGCAGTGCTCTAGTTCCTACATGGTGAAATCATGTAGGCATAGAGTATACGTTAGTATGTTTGAATGTACTAAGTATGTAGGATGTAATGCAACAAGTGATAAGCACCATAAACAAATGCATAACATAGGCAATGAATAAGCTTATAACAATATGACATATATGAACGATGCTTGTAGTAAAATCATGATTATATAGATCATAATACGAGTGTAAGGTATGACTATTCTAAGTGCAATCTAAGGCCTACCACCTTATTGGAGAGGCGCATCAGGTACCAAACCCCTTTATGAGGTTGATGGAGTACAAACCCCCTAACAAGGTTGATGGGTACAAACCCCAACATGATTGATGGGTACAAACCCCCAACATGGTTGCACGGGCTGCCACCTCCTGAGCGAGGCGATCGAGGTACAAACCCCTCAACGAGGTTACTCGAGCCTACAAACTCCCGAGTGAGGCATGGTCATCCCCAACACTATAGATATAATATTATATATGTACACTCTTTTCATCATCATATACATACCTTCCTTTCCTCCTCCTCATCATATACATATGTTCCTTTCACCATCGTTTCATCATCATATAGTCATTCAACTCATAAGACATGCATTGGTCCTTCAATTCCTCAAGAAATCATAATCTAGACATTTTATCAAACACTTGGCGGGTGTGTGGTGCTAGTGTAAAACCATGCAAATCAAGAGTGAAATCATGCTAGAAAATTCAATGGAAAACTATTAAAAGATACTTGGTAACACCCTCAAGCAATATACATCAAAACCCTTTATCAAATCTCCCAAGATCTTGGTTTCATGACTCAAAACATGCTAAAATAGTTACAATTTATAAACCCCAACATAGTGTATAGTGAAAGTAATAATAAATAAGACCCATGAATAAATCAACTTTAGATCATGAAATTTTGAGTAAAAGAGAGCTTGGGTATCATGGGTGAAAGGAGCCCATGAAGAAAACCCGCATACCTTAGCTTTGAAGATGAACTTGATGAAAATTGGAGATGGAGACTTGAATTTAGGAGGTGAAATATTTTTTAAGTGTTTGAGAGTGAATTTGGGATGTATTGAATGATATGAGGGTGAAATAAGGCTAAGTATAGGCATTTTCACGCATGGGAACCACTTAGTCCCAAGACCCAAAAGTCTTGGACTGAGATAGAAAACTAACTACAAAATACATAGAAGTGCGCCCTTGGTGCATCTCGCCAGGGGCGTGGATCGTCTATGGAAATCGCATTTTTGCGATTTTCAAAATTTTTCACGGTTGATCTTAAATTGGGGTTAGACCCATTTCCCAATCAATTTGACCCCCTGAACAAGAATATAAAGTTGGATTTTAGATATCGCACACAAATTTTGAGATATATGGAAATTACAATTCCGGGCACTTCCGAGGCACATTTTCGGGCACTTTTTGTGGTCGTTTCAATAATATTTACTTTCCCCCAACATGGGGTTTTAGCCACTCATTCTTGAAATTAAAAATTCAATACCAAGTTTAGCGGCTGAGTTCATGGGTATCGAGGATGCTAAGAGAAAAATTGATTTAAACCAACAAATCTCCTCAATTTGTACCTCCACAAGCTTAAAACCCTCTAACTCTTGTACTATTGCACAAGAATATTTTATGTACTCTCTCCTCCTCTATCTCTATATGTAAAACTTGATATGAACGATATGTACAATTTCCTTTCCATAAGGTTTAAATAGTGCGTAAAAAATAAGAGGAGTTTGTATATTGAGTAGCCATTCGACAGTCAAGGTCGGCTATCGCCAAGTATTCCGGTGATGCGCCAACTGCGCACTTGACTTCTTTCCTCTAAATCTCTTTTAAGGCTTGAATATTTGCAAGAATGGGTGATAGTTCTTTAATCAGCTGATCATGATCGGTGATTCACTGAAATTCCTCCTATGTTACCCTTCCGTCATGATCTTGAGGTCCTGAATCTGCCATATTAGGCAGTCTACTTGGCCATTCGGTGAAACAATGAATATGTTTGGTGAATTCAATTTTAACCGCATTTCTAACATATACTTGGGACTTGGTTGATGAGATGTTAAGTGATCCCACTACGTTTCGATGGTCTACCAATTATGTCGACGAAGCTGCTTTTGCCTGCATTTTTGACACTTTTTCTCCTTTTCCCGAATTTGTCGAGTATTGTCCACTTGTGCACTTTTAGCTCCATTCCTGACATAACACACTCATTTTAGTTAGTACTTAGAACATAATAGAACACTGAGGAAAAAATTTCATCACATTCTAAGCCAAAAATGAGTCCAAGGTGTGGACTCATCATGGAGTTTGCTTATAACAACAGTTATCACTCCAGCATTTAGATGGCCCTGTTTGAGGCATTATATGGCCGGAGATGTAGATCTCCTATCAAATGATTTGATTGAGGTTTAGTTGATATGTTGGGTGTTGACTTTCTTTTAGATGCTATCGATCGGGTTTATCTGATTCAGGGTAGGTTTTTAATAGCCTAGAGCTGCCAGAAGACTTATGCCGACAGGAGATAGGCCTATTGAGTTCATGGTTGGTGACTGTGTATGGCTGAAGGTATCACCCATAAAGGGTATGATGAGATTTGAAAAGACGGGCAAGCTTAGTCCTAGATTTATTAGCCCATTTTTGATTTTGAGGAGAGTTGGTGAGGTTATGTCACGGCCCAAAAAGAGGGGAGGCGCGACTGACACTTGATACCGTTATTGGCTGAGTATGCCATTGAAAATGCTACTTAACTACACTAGGAGCCAAAATATTGGGCAACATAACATTTGAAAAACTAATCCTTGACCGTTTAGGTCATGACCAGGTCAACAATAAATCATGTGCATAAATATAGGTAAACCAAACTGATAAAGTACTAGCTGGCCAACAAGGATCCAAAAACAGAGGTATAAGAACACACTATACATGTCAATCCTATGACTAGAGACTTAATGGTGTAGAAGAACCAACCCAAAATAACATGTCCACAATAGCCTCTAAGAATGTCATTAACACTGCCGGGACAGGGCCCCGACTATACTCAAATGTACAACAAAAAGTACGCATCTCATGAAAGCTCTAGGAAGAGGTGGAGCTTACCAACTCACAGATGAATTGGTCTCCTAGTGGAAGGGTAAATCAGAATTCTTACCTGAACCTGCACGCATAAAATAAAATACAGCATCCCCAGGAAAAAGGATGTTAGTACGAATAAACATGTACTAGTATGTGAGGTAGGAAGTAAAATCATAGAACACTATCGTAAAAAAGGGTTATAGAAATACAAACTGTAAGCAAAACTCAGATTACCTTCAAGTCCAACACTTAGGCTCCTAATGATCAAATATGCATGGTATGCTCGAGTAATCGCATATCGTGAGTACATATATATAGATGCAAATGCATGATACACCCAACCAAATGCTTGCAGTGGTGGTCCTTTCCGGTAGCTAACCGGTATCATATTTGCCAACTTGTGGCCATATGTATCATATATATATATATATATATATATATATATATATATATATATATATATATA
>JAPFFP010043655.1:0-13036 GCA_026153255.1 Solanum medicagineum | reverse complement strand
AATCATGATTATGAACTATGATTTGGCTTTTGAGTGCAAGTATGAATGATGATGAATCGTTGTCGCTTTTGAGCCTAAATATGCGTTGAAATGATCTGAAAGGAATATGCCTCTTTTGAAAGAATATTTATCTATAAGTATTCTTGTGGGATGTTTTGACATAGCATCGATGAGATGGGAGGCGTCAGGGCTATCCCCAAGGATCCTCTTCCTTTCTATTGAACTATGTGCCAGCATAGATATTGAGATCTGAGGTTCATCCCATTAATTGAGGCACAACCTGCTAGAAAGTTTGCGACTATTCCCGTTAGTTGAGGCATAACTGCTAGAAATATTATGAAAATCTATGGCAGACCCTTAAGGAAGGTTACTTCTCTGAAATGGGAGGCCTGTAAGGAGAAGTATTGTTTACCTTTGCTAAGTAGACCAACTCTTTTTTGGTGTGGGGATAACATCGTGATTCCAAGTAATAGTTCGTTTGGTCTTATATGTCGGTTAAGGTTACATCCCCCACTATATATATGAACATCATTTCATTTTATGCATCATGAATTTCATAGCATCTTGTTATATTTCATTCCTTGCTATAAATCTCTTTCTATATTATGTGTCTTTTCCATCTAACATTGTATGCAGGTTTTGGTAAGTTACATGCACATCACCCCACATACTTAGTACATCCAAACATACTAACACATACTTTTTCCTACATGATCTCACCATGTAAGGACCAGAGATTACTTTCATCCATCGTTTGATTCTAGATCAGAATTGAGACATTTGTTGTGGTGAGTCCTATATTAAAAGGTCAAGTCACCAGTCCACTACCTATATTGCTTCCATTTGTGTTATTTACTTTGAGGGTGAGCCCGGTACATGTCTTGGAGCCTGTCCTATCTTATGACTAGAGGCATTGTTGGACATCTTTTAGACTCTCATTGGATCTATCTGTTATTTGTTATATTTGAATCATATGATTATGGTTACTTATTGGATATGGTTATTGTTGATTAATTATGGGAATTATGGTATATATGTATGTGTGTGTGTGTTTATGTATGTATGTTTGATGTGGAAATATAGAAGATCCTAAGTCCCGAAATTTCCTGATAGAGTGAGTCATACTTACCCGTTCCTTAGTCTTTATGTGCTACGTGTTATCTAAATCCATGTAAATCCCTTTCCATATTTTATCCCCAAAGCGTGAGTCCTGCTTTCTCGTATTCAATACTCTTCCAAACCGATGGTGTGAATTTTGATACTTTGAGGCTTGTTTGGGGACTATTAGGTTCTCATTTGCCATGTCACTCCTAGAACCAGGTCTGTATCGTGACACTACGTTTGTAGCCAGTTGTCAGAATTGCCAAAAAGTCAAAGCTGAACATCAGAGGTCAGGCGGCCTAACTCAAGACATAGGAATTCCTACTTGGAAGTGGGAAGAGATCAATATAGATGTTGTAATTGGGTTGCCAAAAACTAGTAAGAACTTTGATTCTATTTGGATTGTTATTGATAGAATGACAAAATCGGCTCACTCTGTACTAGTTAAAACAAGTTATGGTGCCAAAGATTATGCCAAAATATATATTCATGAGTTGGTCAAGTTTCACGGGGTACCATCGTCTATTATTTCAGATCATGGTGCTCAATTCACTTCTCACTTTTGGAGATCCTTCTAAAAGGGTCATGGTAGCAAAGTCAAGCTTAGCACGGTATTTCACCCTCAAACATACGGCCAAGCCAAAAGGAAAATTCAAACTCTTAAGCATATGCTTAGGACTTGTGTTTTAGAGTCAAAGGTAGTTGGGATGAATACCCTCCACTCATTGAGTTTGCTTACAACAATAGCTATCACTCTTGCATTGGAATGGCTCCCTTTAAAGCCCATATGAAAGGCGATGTAGGTCCCTGATTGGATGGTTTGATGCAAGTGAAAATTGTCATGACCCAAACTAGGGCTTAGACATGACACGATGAATGGAGAACCCGAAGGGAACCGAAATAAGCCTCTTAGCATATCTTACCCACATCCTTGGTTGCGGAAGCAAGATAAATAACAAGAGAAAACATAAACAAGGGAAATTGGGACTAAGGGAGAAGTTTAATACTTAAATAACGTAGATGAGTCAAAACTCAAGCATAATAATAACTTATCCAAAAATACCTCTAGACATATAACTTAGCGGGGGCCAAGACAAGCAACTGGACACACCCTCATAGTAATGACCATAAGTATTCCTAAATATACAAGATGTAGTCTAAGCATAAAAATGAAAGAAAATAGATATTATACTCGGATATGACAACTCATCAAAGCTAACTTGAACAACCCGTATAACCACGTGAAGGAGAATCAATGCGATCTCCGGTTCCTACCAGGTAATATCATATAGGTTTGAATGAACTTAGTATATTGGATACAATGCAATAAGATATAGGTAACGTAGGCAAAATGCAATATCATAAGCAATGGATAGCATAATAACAATATGTCATGTATGAATAATACTTGAAGTAAAACATGCTTATATAGAACATATTACATGTGAAGGAAGAGACCATCTCTATAGACTAAGCAAACTTAGTACATGGAATCCAAGGTAGCCCACCCCTTAGAAGTGATTGAGCTACCAACCCCTTAATTGGTTGACGGACATGACCACCCTCTATTGGAAATGATTGAGGTACCAACCCCTCAATCGGTTGATGGCTTACCACCCCATCCGAGCCTATTAAGGTACCAACCCCTTAATCGTTTGATGTCTTACCACCAGAGGTGATTGAGGTACCAACCCCTCAATTGGTTGATGGCTTGCCAACCCTATCCAAGGCGATTGAGGCATCACCCCTCAATTGGCTATAGTCAACTCACAATACAATAGATACTTCTCATGAAATCAACACATTCATATCACCCTTTCATCATCATAAAGTCACTTAACTCATATGCCAAGCATTATGCCTTCAACAACTCAACATACATCAACCGGACATTTTATCAAATACTTGGTGGTTGTGCAATGGTAATGTGAAACCATGTGATTCAACAGCGAAATCATGTAAGGAAATTCAATATAAAACCTCCCACCAGCACTTGGTAATACCCTCATGCAATATACATTAAAACCCTTCATCAAATACCAAGACAGATTTAAGATTCATAAATCAAAACATGCATAAACAGTCACACTTTTACAAAACCCCAACATAGTTCATAGTCAAACGCATAATAAAAGATCCATAAGTAAAATCAACTTAAAAATATGTAATTTAGGTAAAAAGGAAGCTTTGGCACCATTGGTGAAAAGACCCAACGGTTGAAACCCAGATACCGCAACTTTGGAAAATTTCTTGATGAAGATAGAAATGAGAACTTGAAGCTTGAGTGATTTCCTTAAGATCCATAATGAGATTTGGCACTTGAATTTTGAGTAAAATATTTGTCTAAGTGTTTGAGAGAGTATTGGGGAATGTCTTGTATGATATGAAGGTGAAATATGGCTAAGTATAGGTATTTTTATGCATGGGAAGTCATAGGCCCAAGGCCCAAAAGTCTTGGTCTGAACTAATAAAAACAATCCACAAATTACACTGAGGCACGCACTTGGCACGTCACACCTTGGGCGCAATTCTTCAATGGAAAGTGTCAACTTTGGAATTTTGAATTTTGATATGATTGACCTAAACTAGGGATTAGACCTATTCCCCAATCAATTTTTCCCTCTGATCAAGAATATCAAGTCAGATTTTTGATATAATGCACAGATTTTGAGATATATGGAAATTACTATTTTGGGCACTTCCGAGGAACATTTTCGGTAACTTTTTGGGGTCGTTGCAATATCTCCCATTTGGGAACATTCGTCCCCAAATGACAAAGAAACATCTATTAGAGAAGTAGTCAAGATGATTTTAGCCCGCATAAGAATGCAATAATGCAATTAAACATCATTTCAATAATCTCAATATAAGTGTCAAAATCAACATGAACTTGTCATTATAAACATGAATATATGCAAATGTCATGAGGGTTGAGACCTAAGACTTGGAATCATAGAAAAAGGACTTGAAGTGTCATCATAAGCTTGAATAGAATGAAGGAGGTGCGGATATTGCTTCTCCATGCCCGCTCCGGCTCCTCGAGAGACACTATCGACTTGACGATTCTTCTAAAGAGCCTTGACGAACACTACATCCTTATTAATCAACTTTTCCACCCACTCATCCATATCCCTGCCGGAACCCTCTCCTAAGCCAACTTATCCTTCACAACACCTACAACCTCAAGGAATTCTATAGAACTAGAGTCACCAACACATTCCCTCAACTTAGAAGCAAGAAGAACAGGACGAACCCTATCCATATCCATAGGCAATCCCTATTTGTATGCAACCTCACTAATCCTCCTTGACACTCTATAAGGACTCACAAACCTTAAACTAAATTCCCTGTCTTTCCCAACCGAACCACACTCTTCATATGTGAAATTTTCAAATAGACCTAATCACCAACTTTAAATTTAATATCCCTTCTCGTCACATCGACATAGGACTTTTGACGACTTTGGGATGTTTTCAACGTTTCCCTAACAAACTCTCCTTCTCCATAGCCTCCATAACCAGGTTCAAACCCTATAAAGCCATTTCTCCCACTTCAAACCACCCAACAAATGATCTATAAAGCCTACCATAGAGGGCCTCAAAAGGAGCCGTACTAATGCTAGAGTGATAGCTATTATTACTCTCATCAAGAACCCCCTTTCTCAAGTTATCAATACTAGGCACACACAACCTACCTTGGTACCTAAGGGCACCATCTCCCTATTGGGAAAAAACCTCCACCTTGCCAACGCTCACCAAAGCCTTCAATTCTGACAAGGAGGGGTCAAGACCTTGCGTTGCTTCTACCTCATCAACCAAGGAAGATTTTTGAACCACCAACATCCACAATACCACCATAGTCAATCCCTTTCAACATAACCCTCAATCTAGCCAACTGGTGGACCTCTCTAGCCCACCCCTTTGCAACCACCATCAATATGAACTAGGCTACCCATGAACACCATACTCAAATCACCGACCACAACATTAGTCTTATTGGGATGATAATGCACACTCATATTATAATCCTTAAGAAGTTCTAAGCATCTTCTTTGTCTCAAATTGATATCCTTTGGGTGAAGACATATTAGAGACTCTTGTGATCGGTAAACACATCAACATGCACCCTACACAAATAATGACATCAAATTTTTAATACAAAAATCACGGCAGCCAACTCAAGGCCATATATAGGATAATCCTTCTCGTGCATCTCATATTGTCTAAATGCATAGGCTATCGCCTTACCAATTTGCTTCAAAACATACAACACACAACAAACCCTTCCAACCTTTCCAGTAGAGACAATATATGAGCGAAGACAAATTTATCCTTCAAGGTTTGGAAACTCCTTTCACACTCATTGGTCCACACAGTCTTAGCCTTCTTTTAAGTCAGCTTAGTCATAGGAAAAGCAATAGAAGAGAAGATATTCACAAACCTCCGGTAGAAACCCTCTAAGCCCAAGAAACTTCTAATGTCCGAGGGAGTCAAAGGTCTAGGCCAATTTCTAATCACATCCGTCTTTCTAGGATTCATCTTAGAACTATCCCCCAACACCACATGACCTACAAAGGCAACCTCTTTCAACCAAAATTCACATTTCTCAAACCTAGCATACAACTTCTCTTCCCTCTACTTTTGCAACACCACCCTCAAATGAGCCACATGCTCTAAATAAATCAATATTTCATCACTAGAGTCCGCCACAAACATGCTAAGGTAAGGTTTTAAAACCCTATCCATGGAACCCATAAACATAGTTGGTGTATAATTCAACCAATCTGCTCCTCCACGACTCAAAATTCTCATTCCTGAAAGGGCACCTAGGGATATCACCTACCCTCGTCCTCACTTAGGGACAAAACCTGAACCGAAGATCATCTTAGAGAAGTGACTATCCTATTAAAGATGGTCAAATAGATCATACATCCTTCAGAGGGGGTACACATTCTTTATGGTGACCCTAATAAGTTGTCGCTAATCAATATACTTTCCAAGGGAACCAACCTTCTTCTATCCAAACAACACCGCAAAGCTCACTAGGAATGACATCAAAGAACTCACTAACCACCGAAATTGACCCTATAGGAAGGAACTTGGACTCAGCATTCCTAACCATCGCAAGATGATAGAGACTCCTCTTAGAAAAGAACTCATAGGATTGAATGCAGGAAATGAATCTACCATTGATCACCGCATCATGATTTTTCCACTCAAGAACGGGTTCACTAGGAAATTGGAATCTAACTCTATGGGTCCTATAAATAATGGAGACATGATATGCTTGCAACTATTCCACCTCAAGTATAATATCAAAATCCACCACATCAAACCCAACAAGTCACAAGGTAAGACCTAATGCAATATGAACACAAAACCATACCTATGAACTTTCTAGCAATAATAGACTCAATAAAGGGGTAGCCTCCAAATGTCACACAATAACATGGGACATAGTTGAAGCCCACTAGCAAGAAGAAAGAACAATGAAAGAGATAGTGGCACCCGGGCGGACCAATGCATGCACATCAAATTCAAAGGAAGCTTCAATATACCGGTAACATCATTGGGTGCCACCTCTACTCCTTGAGCCTCTTGATCAATATGACCACCTTGTTCTTAAGGTTGACCACCTGTACACCTTTTTCGAGCATGAAAACAATCAATAACCTTATGGACCAACTTACCAAAACTATAACAAGCACTGATACCCCTCAAACATGGGCCTCTATGCATCTTACCACACCTTGAACACTTAGCATAAGGCACCATACTACCACCACTTTTGGAACTTTGGAACTTTCATTTAATACAGACCCCCTTGGCCTCTCTCTCCTCCCTCTCACCACTTGAAGTCTTGGGGGCACTCATTTGTTGATTGAGGTGAGTTGTCAATTTTGTCACCCCTTTGACCAATACCCATAGAGCATTGCAAACTTCCGCATTAGATATATTACCATCCTGAGTAACTTGAGACATATTCTGAAATGTAGCAGTTAGGGATTAGTAACAAGCCTTAGATGACCTAACCCTATCACACGACATAGATCATGAAGAACTAAAACATTTCCTAAAATGCATCATAGCCTCTCACTCATAGTCGTGGCGCACTGCACAACCATGAGTAAGACTCTAATCAACACGGTGTGTTGGATGTGAAGGACCATTAACAACCTAGTGCTTTGATATCAATTTTTTCACGACCTAAACTAGGGCCTAGACGTGACACGGCGAATGGGGAGCCTGAAAGGACCCCAAACAAGCCTCTTAGCATATCATACACACATCCTTAGTCACGGTAGTAAGATAAACAATAAGAGAAAACATAAACAAGGGAAATTGGGACTAAGGGAGAGAGTTTAATACTTATATAACGTAGATGAGTCAAAACGCAAGCATAATATATAACTTAGCCAACAATACCTCTAGACATAGAACATACCGGGGTTCAAGGCAACAAGTCGGGCTCACCCTCATAGTAATGATCATAAGATTCCAAAATATACAAGAATGTAGTCAAACCATAAGCATGAAAGGGAATAGATATTTTCCCCGGACATGAGGACTCACCAAAGCTAACTTGAACAATCCGTCTAGCCACGTGAAATAGAATCAACGGGAGCTTCGGTTCCTACATGGTAATATCATGAGACATAGAGTATGCATTAGTACGTTTGAATGTGCTAAGTATGTAGGATGCAATGCAAAAACAGATAGAGAACGTAGGCAAAATACAATATCATAAGCAATGGAAAGCATAATAACAATATGTCATATATGAATAATGCTTGAAGTAAAATATGCTTATGTAGAACATATTACATGTGAAGGAAGAGACCATCTCTATAGACTAAGCAAACTTAGTACTTGGAATCCAACGTAGACCACCCCTTAGAAGTGATTGAGGTACCAACCCCTCAATTGGTTTACGACCAAGACCACACTCCATTGAAAATGATTGAGGTACCAACCCCTCAATTGGTTGATGGCTTACCACCCCCATTTGAGGCGATTGAGATACCAATCCCTCAGTTGGTTTATGGCTTAACACCCCCATCCGACGCGATTGAGATACCAACCCCTAAATTAGTTGATGGCTTACCAGCCCCATCCAAGGTGATTAAGGTACCAAACCCTCAATTGGTTGGTGGCTTACCATCCCCATCCGAGGTGACTAAGGGATCACCCCTCAATTGGCTAGGGTCAACTTATAACACAATAAATACTTCTCATGAAATCAACACATTCATATTACCCTTTTATCATCATAAAGTCACTTAACTCATATGCCACGTATTAGGCCTTCAACAACTTAAGCTACATTAACGGGACATTTTATAAAACATACATTAACGGGACATTTTATAAAACACTTGGTGGGTGTGCAATGCTAGTGTAAAATCATGTAATTCAAGAGTGAAATCATGCAAGAAAATTGAATGTAAAACCATCCACTAACACTTGGTAATATCCTCAAGAAAGCCCAACACAGTTCATAGTCAAATTCATAATAGAAGACCCATAAGTAAAATAAATTTAGAAACATGTAATTTAGGTAAAAAGAAAGCTTGGGCACCATGGGTGAAAGGACCCAATGGTTGAAACCCACATATCTCAACTTTGTAGAATCCTTGATGAAGATGTAGATGAGAACTTGAAGCTTGAGTGATTTCCTTAAGATCCAGAATGAGATTTGGCACTTGAATTTTGAGTAAACTATTTGTCTAAGTGTTTGAGAGAGTATTTGGGAATGTCTCGCATGATATGAAGGTGGAATATGGCTAAGTATAGGTTTTTTTACGCAAGGGAAGACTTATGCCCAAGACCCAAAAGTCTTGGTTCGAACTAATAAAAACAACCCACAAAGCACGCCGAGGCATGCCCTTGGCGTGTCACGCATTGGGCGCAGTTCTTCATTGGAAATCCTCAACTTTGGAATTTTAAATATTGATATAGTTGGTCTAAAAGTGAGGTTAGAGCCATTTCCCACTCAATTGTGCCCCTGATCAAGAATATGGAGTCAAAATTTTGATATCATACACGAATTTTGAGATATGTGGAAAGTATGATTCCGTGCACTTTCGAGACACATTTTTGGGCACTTTTTGGGGTCATTTCAAAAAATGGCACTAGATTTGGTCATGGAGGCTTTGGGAAAAGTGAGGTTAATTAGTGATAGATTGAAGATGGCTCAAAGTATGCAAAAGTCTACTCCGACACAAGAAGGAGAGCTCTTGAGTTTAACATTGGCGATTTGGTGTATTTAAAAGTCTCACTCATGAAGAGTGTGGTCTGGTTTGGCAAGAAGGGAAAGGGTTGCCCAAAATTTGTAGGGCCTTATAGTACTATGAAGAGAATTGGTAAGGTTGCTTATGAATTAGAGTTGCCCTCCGAGATGAGTATAGTTATCTAGTCTTCCACGTGTCTATGTTGAGAAAGTGTGTAAATTTCCCAAGTCTATAGTACCGTTTGATGTTGTTGGTGTTGTAGAAGATAACGTCACTTATGAGGAAGTCCCAGTGGAAATACTGATAGACAAGTGAAGAGGTTATGAAACAAAGATGTGGCATCCATCAAACTCCTTCGAAGGAACCAAGTTGAAAGTGCCACAGGGGAAGCCAAAGTTGATATAAAGAAACTATATCCCCATCTTTTCCATTTCGATCAAGCTTGAGGTAACACTTTTTCGCGATCTTAGAATCCCTCTCCTTGCATGTCATTTTCATGACATTCATGCATGTTTATGTGAATTTGAAGTTGCATTATAAGTGCTATTTGAAACATGGTTTAAAGATTTTTAATTGTGTATGTGTTGCATTTTGTATATGTTGTATTAAAATATGGTATATGAATCCATTACTTAGATCTTGCCTTAGCACATTCTGAATAAATATTCCTAAGGGAATGATAACGTAAGACCCCACTTATGGGGGTAGGAGAGATGTAAGAAATAAGCTTAGAAATTTGAAGTTGTTGATGTTTACGAAGGGGTCATACAACTCATAAGATGGATTATGACTCATAAAGTGGGTTCGTAAAATGTGGTAGACTTGATGAAATTTGGGATCTTTCTAAAACTCAATCTATGACTTATCAGATGACCTGTAAACTCCTCTACGACTCGTAGATGATCTCGTAGAATAGGAATCAGTAAAAATGGATTCTTTGAAGTTTGGAAAAAGGTCATCAAATGAATCCCATCTATGGCCGTTAGAATATCCTACTGCTTATAGACGGGGTCTCGTAAACCTATCCGGCCAAGGTTTTTCCAAGTCCAACCTACATCATTTTGACCCAATCTATGTCCTTTATCAGCTTATACAACCCTAAATCATTTCATTCCTCTTCATTCCAAAACACTCTAAGTCCCAAAACACTGTTAAGCTCTTCAAGGCTTTCAAGTAAAGGGTGCAAGCTATAGTTTCGAATCTTCCATCTTTAAATCAGGCTTCCACCACCATTATTACACTAAGGTATGTGAGTTTGATTTGGGAACCTTCCTTCCCACAAGTCTAACCAATATTCTTCTAAAACTACATGGATTTATGGATTATTTTGTGAGTATTTTATGAATGCTTATGGTGATACATTACGCATTGTACACATGATTTTTATTTAGGTTCTTCGAGTAATAATGTTATTATGCTAAAAGTATTGTTAGGGTTTGATTTCATGGATTTTATGATATTAAAGCCATCAACTATATGATGTTGTGAAAAGCTATGGAAGAACCTATGGGTTTTAGTTAGTTTTCATGATACCCAAAACAAGGGTCTTACTATAATAATGGTGGACTGATTTGAATAACTTTAAATGAATTGATTTTACTTCTCTTTTGTTTTGTACTCTTTAATGGCGCGATTTTAAGTATATGTGCATACACCCACCATATTTGACTAAATCTGCATAACAAGGATTCTTATGTTAATGAAAGATTATTGCATGAATTCAAGAAAAGCATGTTATGGTAATTATGGGCTCCCAAGCATGTATTGAACTCATGAAAATTCCTATGATCTTCAAGTAAAGATATCGAGACCTTGTGTTATATATTATACCCTCTTCTGAGTAAATCTTGTCTACATGAAGGGATCAACCATGATAACTACTTTACCCTCATGTACAAACTAAAACTCAGTAGAAGGGGTCAACCATATTACAATCTCTACCCTTATGTGTATTGTGATGCCTACTAGGACGAGTTAAGTCTATGCATTGTTTTTACCCTCTAGTAGAAGGTATACACCACATGTAAGGGTTAAGTATGTGAATGAGCTACTCAAGCAATGTTATTTTTTTTACAAGTCATTCAAATTATGGTTAAATTTATGATTATGTCAAATATTCCATGGGATTAGACTTAGCACCGAAAGAGGCTTAAGGTAGGGGCTCAACCCAAGGGGTCCTTATAAAGTCTTGCTCTCTTAACATGTGCCACCATAGGTTTATATTATTTTCCTAAATGGTCTTTTACTAGTGGATCCATCTAGTACAAGCTCTCCACTTCGTGGGGTCATGCTTGGTTTACCTTGGCAAGTAGACCACTCCTTTATTCGATGTGGAGTGAACATCGAGATTCTAAGTAGTAGCTCATTTGGTCTTATATGTTGGTTAGGCTCTCCTCCCACATATGCATTATATATTATGCAAGTTTAACTATCTCCATGCATGTTTTATCGTAAGATTTGATTATACATGTCATAATGAGCTTTTGTTCATTTATTATAATTATGCATCTTGTTATTATGGCTTATGATCCTTGATTCAATGCACCCCACATACTTAGTGCATTCCAAGTACCAACACATACTTTTTGCCAGCACGATCTAACCATGTAGGGACCGGAGCTCCTATTCATCCTCTTCCTCCGCGTGGATAGCCGATATCCAATAAAGACTTCTATTCTTGAGTCCTCCATTTTGGGAACAATATCCACTTTATTTTCATGCTTTTGTTAAGACTTACTTGTTTTAGACTATTTATCTTTTGAGGGTGAGCCCGATAGATGTCTTGGCCCTCTTTCCACTCATATTAGAGGTGTTGTTGGATATGGATGTTTATGTATCAAGCTTGACTCCTAGTATCTTTATGTAATTGTGAAGACTTCCCTTAGTCCATTTTTCCTTCTATGCTTATTGAATGTGAATGGATGCAATGGAAGTCCCAAGTCCCTAAATGCCCCATAGCGTGAGTCATACCCGTCTCTTAAACTTGTTTGCTATGCAGATTATGCAAATCCTTTTTGCTATATCATCCCCATAGAGTGAGTCTAAAGTCCCGCTTCCCCTAGATACTATGTGTTATGTGCTCATTTCCTTTTTACGTTTCCATTAATGCCAAGGATGTACTATGCATGCTTAAAAGCCTTGTTTGGGGATCCCTCGGGTTATCGTTCGTCGTTTCATGTCTAGGCCTTAGTCTTGGGATGTGGTAAAAGCGTTGGATTAAATTATTCATGTGCCCTTCCATCCCTATGATCAAACTACAGTCTAGAAACTCAGTAGAGAATTCCCATAATCTTAATCTTTGAGTTGAGTTTTCATGTATAATTATGAAAACATTAGTGAGTTGCATCTATATTGAATGAAAGTGGAGTATTAATACTTAATTTTGACATTATAAACCATAAATCGCATCACTCCAAGTAATTCTTGTTACATTGATTGAATTAAGTTAAGGATTATGAATGTCTTATTTGATCAGCAACCTGAGTATAACTGAGCATAAGTAGCATATTACTTATCTATATATATGTAATGGATCTCTTTGCCTTTTTATGTGAAAAGCATGATTGATTGATGCCTAAATGATCATTTAAGTTATTCTTAAATGATATAATGAGTTCTCATAACATGCATGATTGATAGTCTTAGTTGTTGATTGTGGAGTGATTGGATTGAGCCTGATTGGAGTAAGACTAAGAGTTGACCTTG
>JAPFFP010043654.1:0-13038 GCA_026153255.1 Solanum medicagineum | reverse complement strand
AATTTATTCTGCTCATGGACTTTTGAGAAAAGGGTTACCCAGAAACAACTTTTCTACTATTATGAGGTAGTGGTAAGGTCTGCGTACATTCTACCCTCCCCAGACCCTACTTGTGGAATTCCACTGGGTATGTTGTTGTTGTTGTATATCTTTCATGTATATTTGTTTTATATATGTGTATATATTTCGTGTATATCCAAGTATATCATCTGTATATCTATGAAACGTGTGTGATATACATATGTGATAAATATTGTTGCAGTGATGTTTTATTTCAATTTCAGCTCTATTTTGATTCAAAATAATTTCAAATAACCTCTATTCTTCTTCAAAATTTTGTACATAGCCTCAGTCAAGTATTTTCAATGAATTCCAATATACCTACTTTGCTTCACTAAAAGTATTCCAAGTCATATTCCTCCCTATTTGTACGTAAATATGGTACCCATGTTACCTTTGTTATGGTATATATAACAAATGTTTGATTAAAAAGTGTCAAAATATAAAAAAATAAAATCGCATCAAGATCAAAGAGTGTTAATGCATAATATATATTCACACACTTAGTTGCACAGAATAAATTTCGACTGAAGAGGTGTCAATCAAGACTTTTGAAGCCTCCACATATAAAAGCCTTATTGGCATTCTTTAATATATAACCATTACACAAGGATGGCTCTTATGAATGCTCATAGTCTCATATAGTAAATATTATGTATATAAAAAAGGAAAAAGTACACAAAATAGACCTAATTTAAAATTATAAGATTCAATCTAAACTATTTATCCTTAATGGACCCATTACACAAACTATTTATCTTTCTACTCATTTACCTCTTTTTATTCGCTAATATCATGCTGACGTCAGCATGAATACTATGGAATATACTCTGGAGGTATATATATACTATAGCGATATCATATAGAATAAGCTTAGTATTTTATGATACTCTGGTGGTATATTGATGCCGAATTGGTATATAGAATTTTTTTTAAGAAATAAATAAGAAACAATAAAAAAATTATTAAACTCTAAATTAGTAGAAAATATATTTGTTATATACTCTATATTTATACTATATCAGTATCATATAGGATTGAGTTTAATCATCTGTGATACCCTGTTGGTATATATATACGTTATTGGTATATCATACAAGCAAGTGTTATCGTCAACATGACGTCAGCGCACAAATTTTAATATTAGGGGACAAAATTTTAATAGTATGGGGGTACAAAATGTAAAGGGGTATATGAATGTAAATAATTTGCTTTAAAGGGGTACAAACTTAGTTTTCCCTATAAAAAATTATGTATTTTTCATATATACTAAACTTATTTTTTTTATTTTACCTGAAATGAATAATTTATAATCACATACAGTAATACTGCACTAAATTAATATAGATGGGACCATAAAATATTATTCTCTTTGCCCCATTTTAATTGAATTGTGAGGTAATGCACAAATATTAACAAAAACATAAAAGACAAAATTTACACCATGCTTTCTACTATCGCCCTTTGTAAAATCATAAATATGTAGTGTAAATTATCTCCTAGAAAATATAAAAGTTCAATTAATTAAAGGGCAAATATGGAAAAAGTTTCAAACATTCACCTTGAACTTTAAACAATTCAAATATTTTGAACATTGAAAAAATCTTGAAATTCAGTTAATTTGAGACAGAGAGAATACTATTTTCTAGAGATATTATTCGATGCATAAATTAATATTTATTAATTTAAGAGTGTTTTGAGATTCGATGAAGGTTAATTTTGATTACATCAAAATGATGTATCTTACCAATATATGTTGCTAATTGGAAGACAATGACTTTGACTTTTCGAAAGTCCGATTTAATACTCAATTAATTTATGAACAAATCACATTCTCAAAAATTAAGCACAGAGTCGCCACTTAATTTTTAGAAAAATTAAGAAACCTAATTTTAAAACCTAACAGAAAGAGTTTTAAAATATCCAAGAGTCGGGCAAGTGTTTAATTTTCATTTTGAGAAAAAATTAATCACCCAAAATGACCGCTAACTCGCGGTTGACCGGCGATTTGAACTCATTTACTAACTTTTAAAGAATTTGACTAAGTTAAAAAGAATTTGCTAATTTTGAAAGAAGTTGACCAAATTCGACAAAAATTGACTAGGTTTTAAAAATTGACCAGGTTTGAAAAAATTGACTAAGTTTGTAAAATCAACTAAGTTTGAAAGTTGACTAAGCTTGCAAAATTGACTAAGTTTGAAAATTGACCTACACTTGACTATTTTTGGCAAAAGTTGCACCAAAATAAATAATAAAAAGTTCTAACACTAAGAAAATTACTAAAATGGAAATTAACATAAACGAGAACAATATTAGGGAAACAATTAGATTAATAACAAATAATAATATAATAAATGTTAAAGTTAGTATCAAGTATCAAATAATAACAAATATTACCAATAATAAAATAAACACAAAGAAAAGGAGTATTGAAATAAAAATTGGGCTAGGCAGGCCCAATTTTCCACCTGCCCTAATTTAAAATTTTGGGCCTGCCAAGCCCATAACTGTTGCTGCTGCCTGAGAAAGAAAAATGGGCTTTGGCCCTATTCCCTGTTGTATACACTTGGTGCATATACACCGTATGTCAGTGTATAAAACTGATTTTCAGCTCTCAAGAGCTGCTGGTTGACTACTGTGGCCTGCTAAAATGGGCTTTTGCCCTACTTCCCGCTGCTGCTTTGGGCCTTTGGCCCCTTTAACCTGCTGTATACATAGATGTATATACAATATATACTAGTGTATATCAGCCTCCTTTGACCTGTAGACTGCTTCTATTGACCTGTATCAACCTTCTAACGACTCGACCAGCACGGAATGACTCGGGGATGCAAAGGGTGGAGTCCCAAGGGGACTCGAATGATGCCGCATGTGGAAAAAAAGAAATAACAAGGATTAACACCTCATCAATAAATATATTTTAATCAACAACAACAACAACATACCCAGTGAAATCCCACAAGTGGGTTCTAGGGAGGGTAGATTGTATGCAAACCTTACCACTACCTCATCGAAGTAGAGAGGCTGTTTCATGGGAACCCTTATCTCAAAACCCATAAGCAGAAAGAACTAGATATGACAAAAGGAAAAGGAAAAGGAGGGAACAGAAGGTGCGACTAACAATGAATAGCACATAACAATATGTAAATATGACAAAAATAACACATATATGATAGATAATGAGAACATGAAAAAAAAATGCCAGAGATAGGAAGTTAAACTAGAAGTTACACAAACAAGAGTGAGAACTAAAATGCCAGAGATAAGACAGGAGGCAAACTAACAAAGACAATGACTTTATAGAATAAAGGGAATCAATCGACAAATATTTTCATTTGCAGAACTTATGGATAATTATGAAAATGGGATAGAATGGTCAAGGAATGAGGATTTTGAACCTTTAAAAGAACCACCACCACCACCACCAACATACCCAGTAAAATTTCACAAGTGGGGTCTGGGGAGGGTAGAATGTACGCAGACCTTACCACTACCATGAAAGTAGAGAGGTTGTTTCCTGGGAACCCTCATCTCAAAACCCGTAAGCAAGAGAGAACTAGATATGACAAAAGGAAGGGAAGAGAACAGAAAAGAGCAACTAATAATGACAGTACGTAGATAAGATAGACTAACACATAATATAACAGGTAGTGCGAACACAAGACAAAAAAACACCTAACCCTACCAATTAGCTTGCTACTCTAATTCGTGACCTCCACTTCTTCCTATCTAAGATCATGTCCTCAGTGAGATCAAGTTCCGCCATATTATGTCTAATCACCTCCCCCCAGTACTTCTTCGGTCTACCTCTACCCCTCCGTGTAGCTCCCAAAACCAACTTCTTGCACTTCCTAACAGGAGCATCGATACTCCTTCTCTGCACATGTCCAAACCATCGCAGTCTCGTTTCCCTCATCTTTTTGGCCACCGGGGCCACCTCTAGCTTCTCCCGGATGGTCTCATTCCTAACCTTGTCACTCCTGGTGTGACCACACATCCATCTCAGCATCCTCATCTCCGCGACATGCATCTTCTGAACATGTGCCTTCTTAATTGGCCAACACTCCACTCCATACAACAACTATGGTCTAACCACCATTCTGTAAAACTTACCTTTGAGTTTAGGTGGTATCTTCTTGTCACACAATACTCCAAAGGCAAGCCTCTATTTAGTCCATGCTGCCCCAATACGGTGTGTGACATCATCGTCGATATCGTCACTACTCTAAATGATGGACCCTAAATACTTAAAGTTTTCTCTCTTGGGGATAGGTTGAGTGGCAAGCCTTACATCAGGGTTTACCTCATCCCTCTCAACACTGAATTTGCACCCCAGGTATTAAGTTTTGGTCCTGCTCAATTTGAAACCTTTGGACTCCAAGGCGTGTCTCCGGCCCTCCAACCTTTCATTAACTTTATTTCAAGTCTCATCAATCAGTACTACGTCATCTGCAAAAAGCATACACCATGGTACCTCCTCCTGGATAGATCATGTCAGATTATCCATCACCAAGGCAAACAAGAAAGGGCTCAACACAGATCCTTGGTGGAGTCCCATCTCAACATGAAAATACTCTGAGTCTTCTCCCACCGTTCTTACCTGAGTTTTGGCTCCATCATACATGTCCTTAATCACCCTAATATAAGCCACTGGGACACCTTTCACCTCTAGACACCTCCATAAGTCATCCCTTGGGACTTTGTCGTATGCCTTCTCGAGATCAATGAACATCATATGAAGATCCTTCTTTCTTTCCCTATATTTCTCTACTAACCTCCGAACAAGATGAATTGCTTCAGTAGCTGACTGCCCCAGCATGAGTCCAAACTGGTTCTCCGAGATAGATACTACTTTTCGCACCCTCATCTCCATTGCTCTCTCCTAGACCTTTATAGTGTGGCTTAATAACTTAATACCCCTGTAATTGTTATAGCTTTGAATATATCCCTTATTCTTGTACAATGGAACCAGTGTACTCCTCCTCTATTCATCAGGCATCTTGGCAGTCTTCATAATAGCATTTAACTGTCTAGTCAACCACTCGATGCCATCCTTGACCATGTTTTTCCAGAAGTCTACCGGAATCTTATTGGGCCCGATCGCCCTCCCCCTCTTTATCCTACTAATAGCTCATCTTAGCTCCTCAACTCTGAACTGCCTGCAATACCCAAAATCACGATGGTTTTCGAAGTTTGCCAACTCACCCAGCTCAATATGCCTATCTCCTTTTTCATTTAAGAGTTTATGGAAGTAAGCTTGCCACCTTAATTTAATGGAAGTGTCATCCACTAACACCTCGCCCCCCTCATCCTTGATGTACTTCACTTGGTCCAGGTCGCGAGCTTTCCTTTCTCTTACTTTAGCGAGCCTATACAATCACTTTTCCTCGCCTTTATCACTTAATTCTTCATAAAGACGTTCAAACGCTGCCGACTTAGCATTCATCACCGCCATCTTTGCTTCTGACTTGGCCGTCTTATAGATTACCTTAAGGTTTTGCTTTTCATCTTCATCCCTACACTCTAACCACTCTGTGTAAGCGGCCTTCTTATCTTTCACTTTACCCTGGACTTCATCACCACCACTAATCGCCTTGATGTCCACCAAAGATCCCTCTCGAAACCCCTAGTACCTCGGTAGCAACCTTTCTTATGTAACCAGCAGTCGCGTCCCATATACTGTTCACATTACCTTCACTACTCCACTCCTCTAAGTTTTTCAACTTTTCTTCCATCTCGCGGGAAAAGGCAAGAGTAAGGCCTCCCCATCTAATCTTAGGTTGGGCATACATTACCTTCTTCTTCTTTGCTCTCTTGATCTTCACATCCATCACTAAAAGCCTATGTTGAGTGGAAACATTCTCACTCGAAATAATCTTGCAATTCTTACATAAACTTCTATCGCCCTTTCGGAGAAGTAGATAGTCAATCTGAGTCTTAGCTACCATACTACAGAAGGTAATCAAGTGATTTTTTCCTCTTTGGGAAACACAAGTTAGCAATCACTAACTCAAAGGCTTTGGCAAAATCCAAGAGAGACGTCCCACTTCCATTCCTCTCCCCAAAACCAAAGCCTCCATGAACACCTTCAAACCCGCTAGTAGTTACCCCGATATGTCCATTAAAGTAACCACCAAAGAAAATTTTTTCAGTCTATGGTATGCCTCGCACAACCTCATCCAGATTCTCCCAAAAGAGCCTTTTGACTTCCTCATCTAGGCCTACTTGGGGCGCATAAGCACTAACTACGTTCACCACATGTTTACCAACCACGAGTTTGATAAACATCATCCTATCATTAACCCTCCTAACCTCAACCACATACTCCCTCAGACCCTCTCTACTAAGATACCCACACCATTTCTGTCCTTCGAACGACCTGAGTACCACAACTTAAACCTATCCACATCCCGAGCCTTGGTGCCTACCCATCTGTTCTCCTGGACATACGCTATATTAATATGTCTCCTCTTAAGACACTTCACTAACTCTATGGATTTCCCTGTAAGTGATCCTATATTCCACGACCCGATCCTTAACCTGGATAACCCCGAGTCTCCCTTACTACCCCTAACCCCTGACCTCGACCGATGACATGACCCTAGTCCACCAAGAGGTCCCGACGCCAATAAATGATAATTAAAAACTCGCGAAACTACAAATCCAGAACAATACAAGTAAAATAGTAGACAATCTAGCGAGTATACAAGTAAAATAGTAAACACCAGAATCAATATGTAATCAGCAATATCCAGCAATATGTAACAACTACCCAGCACTATACTCACGATATATAACAACCAACCCACAATCACGATAAGAACAGATAAGATATACGCAGAAAGTACCAGGCAACAAGGAAACAGTAAGCAACTAGAAACACAAATATCTAATAGTAATCGGTGCAAGAGCTACAAATATAACAATGATCCAAACAAGAAATAGTAAACCTCAGCGAAACAAGACGTGTGAACCAGGGAAAAAGGAGAAATGGAGGATTGTTATCAAGAATTTCAAAGCCCAGAAACTAGAAATTTCAAAAGTAAAAAACAATCTAATGCAAGAACTATCAAATTGTGAATATAGGCCAAAAGTAACAGAAATTTCGAAGCCCACAATATATGGAAAATGAATTGTAAAAGTAAGCAGGCTAAGTTGGAATCAACACAAAATCAATAAGTATAGAGAAAGGAGGAATCAGTAACAAAGAATTTCAAAATCAAGAAGTACAGAAAAATGGAGGAACGAGTGAACCTGGACAGTTGGAATGTCGAAGCTTTCTAAAATAGTCGACGTCACGAACTATTATGTCGCTGTAGTAGATCGACGAGATGTCGACCAGATTTTGAATCATTGCGGTGATTTTAAATCTTGGCTTTATCTGGGTTTGGCGTTTGCTGAGTTTTCCATTGATGGAGAAGAAATGGGAGTTACCGGAGAGTCACAGAGATCCCGAACAATGATCTAGAATTTGATTTCGCCGGAGAAAGAGATCACCGGAGGAGAAAACACTATTCGTCGGAAAGGAGATCGCAATGATTCTGTCGGAGAAGTTTCGTATCAAAGAAAATTTAGTCCCCTGTTGCCTTTAGTTGCAGTTCAAAATCAACTTGCTCGAATCCGTACTCGATTCAGAAAGAAAATTAACTTTCTTGATCCGTACTCGACTTAGGAAAGAGATTTTGTGAAGTAGAAGAAAACGAAAAAGGACTCTCCTCCGACGAACTTCGCCACCGCCGCAGACCCTTTCAGGCAGCTGTACCTCCGCAATGCCAAGAACTCTTTGCCGTGTGTGCAATTCCTTAATGCCCCTAACCTCTAGTCCTTCAGAAATCAGAAAAGTAAGGTTTCAGTATACTCATACTTTTCTCTTTTCTTCCTTCTTCCTTCTCTTCTCCCTTTAAAAGAACCATAAAACAGTAATATCTATTGACACTTTAAACAACATGAATAAAGGACTATTTCACCTATTTAACAAACTTAGCTAAGAGAATAACGCAACACAACATTATTAACTCAATAACATCAATTCTTGACATAAAAAACAGAGGGCAGGGACATGCTTGAATTCAAACAAGTTGGTCTTTCCAGTGTGCACATGAGCATGATGCTTGAAACTTTCCAGAAAATTAGAAGACAAATGACGTGAAGAAGAACATGGCAACCTAGTCACATAATTTCTACAAGCTTACATACCAAAGCTTTGCACTATCAGATTCTATTCAAACCAGGCAAAATAAAGATGATTGCAACAGCCACCTCAGCCAGCTAAAGCTGAGAAGAAGATATACATTTACTATATTCAAACTCCAAACAGTCTCTGATCGAACTTATTCATGTAGCCAAGAAAGGGACTTTGAAACAAAAGAGAATGCATAGAATCAATCATCTTGATCACAAACATAAAGATACTCAAACAAGAACACCAAATGACCAACTTAAGTACTTAAACAATGAACGAATGTCTAATCTTCATAAATAGACACTAAACAACCAACAGAATCTTGAAATCCTAGCATGGAATTTTAACGACAGGTTTCAACACAACCAGCTTGAGTAGAGATCAAAACCCTTACCCAACGACCCAAGCAACTTGTAAACAATGCAACAGCCAAAATAGAAAGATATCAGCCATCAAAACCACGATCATTTATCTATTGTAAAATAGAATCTTAGGAAGAAATCCAGATAAACGGACTCAAACCATCAGTACAAGTCATAAATAGAGAAGAAAATGACCAGAACTAGCCTTAAACAGGAAAGAAATTGAAAACCACATCATTTTCATCAAGAACTTAAACCAGCATCAAAGATATGACTGCTAGAATATGAAACCAAAAAGAAGAACAACCATTTGAGACGTTGATTAACGGAAAAGCTTGCAACATACCAAACACAACAAAAGCTTAAATGGAAGCATGAAACCAACATTAAAACAGGACGTTTATAGCTTAAAGATGAGTCTATGATTACGGAAAATGTCTTAACGACCAATAATAACAGCACCACAGCATCGACTTGTCACAACAGGGCATTTACAGTCAAAACAAACAAACAAACTGCAAACAGGAAAATTTTGATATAGCTTCAAAATTGGCATTCGAACAGTGTATGAAACTTGAGCGACATGAAGAAGAGCGAGATAAGAGCGTTACCTTTTCTGTAGCAGTGTTCTGGGACTTCCACGAGCTAGAAGGAGCTTTCACCACCAAAGGAACCGCGTGTATGAGCTTCCCGACTTCTAAAACCAGAAACTCTAGCGTCAGTGACCTTCAAAAATGAATAAACTCTCCTGAAATTTGGTTTGAGATTTTAGGATTTTCCAGGTGATTCATGTTAGGGACCGCACGCACCCGCACTGCAACCCCGCATTAGTATGATATTTTTCGCTTTGGGCCAAGCCCTAAGGCCTCATACTAATGGGTTGGGCTAAACCTTACAAATTGGTCATTTGCTGTTGGAGCCTACGTAGCGGAGTGAACAATAAATTTAAAAGGAATAAATAAAGCAAAATAGACATCAGAAAATTTAACGTGGTTCACCCAAACACTTTTAGGCTACGTCCACAAATCAACACTTCTACTATATTTCTTATACTATTACAAATAGTAGACTCTCAGAGAAAAAATACCAAAAATAGTGAACACACTATTTCTTTTAGGAAATAATATTTCCTAAGCACACACTCTAGTTTTCCTTCACAGACTGTTTTATTTTATAATCTATGGTATACCTCACAGAAGAAAAATACTCTATGTATTTTTCTCTTCCTATGTGGCTCTCTCTACATTTTTCTCTCTTCTGAATGTTTTTAAATGAAGGAGCTGAATGCTTCTTTTTATAGAGAGAGTTTGCAGACAAGTTGTTGCCAACTTTGAAATCAACATGGCAAAAAGTTGTCATTTTTGACAATTTTGCAATCAAGTTGCATTGGTTGCAACATTTGAAAATCAAATGGCCTGTGGGCCCTCCATTTGGAGGGACCCACTTAACAATTCATGGCTCAATGTATGCTTTTTGAGGGTAAATGACGGCTGTGAGATTTTTCTAGGATTTCGAATTAAGAACGACGGTTGCCCCTTCAAATTAAGGAAAAGGGGTATAAATAGCCCGAGATTAGGGCAAAACGAGAGGGAAAAATCAGGGGCGAATTAGAGATTTTGGGGTCGATTTTAGGGTTTTTGAAATTCGAATCTCTTAGAAAGGGATAACGGATTGATGCCCTAAACCATTGATTCAAAAGAAGAAGGCACGCGATTTAGACATGTAGAAACTTCCCCCAACGATATCGTACTCGAGGTGACGACGGGAGGACACGTAGAGGGGGAATTGGTTATGGAACGTTGGGAATTTATTTTGGAATTTTTGGTCGAGTGTGAAGATGAAGAAGAAGGGAAAGGGAGAGTGGGAGTTGACGCGTGAAGGAGAAAGGGAGGAATAGGAGAATTGGGGGCGCGTGGGATCGGCGTGGGAGTATATATGTAATGTTGTATATGTGATATGTATGTGTTGTGGAAAAAGAAAATGCTAAAAATGAATAAATTGGGTCGGGTATGGACTTGTTTTGGGCCAAGGTTTGGTCCAAAACTAATTAAATTGGGTCCAAAGGAAAGATTGAAAAATGGTTGCGATTTTGGCCAATCAAATGTAGTCAAATTGAATTCAAGTGACTAATTTGACTATACGACGAATTAATACAAATTAATTGGAGAGCTTTTAATATTATCAACCGTAAATAATTAAAAATAATAACTTCTAAAATAAAAATGAAATTTATTTGAGAAAATATTTTTTGCATTTTAGAAAGCTAATTATTTCAAATTGTTAAAATTAAAAGTTTGATGATTAATTTATACTGTGAAGGGTAAAAATTAGATGTCAACATATGTATCATAATTATTGAATTCACGTAAAAAAATAAATTCCTTTGGAATATGAAATCTCAAAGAATTTGAATGAACTTGTAAAAACATCGTTCATGAACTTAAGGTCATCATTAATTATCTCGGTTACTCTAAAGAAAATGGACGTAAATAATCTATTGAATTACTTGAGTGAAAATGATGCACGTGCTGAGGTCCAAAGCTTTGATTCTAGATTCTATCGTAAAAAACAATGTTGAAATGAAGTTGAAAATGACACAATATCTTTGGAGCCAGTTATGTGTAAGAAACCACTTATCGCATCTAGAACTCTTCACAATTTTATGATGCAGTTAAAAAAAACAACACCAGAATTTTGGATGCAGTAAGAAAAGTTAGAAATGAACTTCAACTAGATTTAAATTTTAACAAAACATAAAGTAGAATAAAATCAAATTTCACTGAATTGTATTAGATATATTTATACTTTTAATGAGTTATTAACTAACAATATTAATGGGACCATGTATTTATATATAGGTATTCTAAAAATATATATCTTATTAATTGCAATGGATGATTTTTTCCATTGGATCAAGTCGGGATCAGAGAAAAGTATTATTTTAGAGAGATTATTAATATGATAAGATTTTATTACAAATATCTAAGATTTATTTTGCATCATAAATTGTAAAAAAAAATTTATATAAATTTTATGATGGAAATCACATAAATTAAGACAAAGATATCAAATTCCATCTTTTTTTTAAAAAAATATTATCATTAACAATCAAATCAATACAAGTAAAGAGCACCTACCTCGCCAATAACTTTCTAGGAAGGAGCTATGTGAGTTAACCTCCAACATATCTATAATTACATGAAAAATCATTGGACTAAAGATCGAACGATTCTACTGTTGGGTTTTTAAAGGTGTGAGTGAAAATGAAGGGTTATGACTTTTATAAAAGGTCATAGTTTTTCCTAAGAGTGACGACCTTTCTAAAAGATCATGTCTTTTCCAAACTGATGTGACTTTTCTAGTATGGCACAATAAGTACCCTTTATTGGCTATAAATAGAGAGGTCTTCTCTCATTTTTTGATATAATATTTCCTTCATCTGCATACATTTCTTTCAAATAAAAGTAGAGTCTGTTAGGAAATATCCCTCCTACATGGAGGGATAGTTCAATGTAATTTGGGCTCTTTAATTTAAGCCCAAATTTATTGTTATTTTAACTTGATCAATTTCATTTGTTTGTGTGGAATATAAAAGAAAAGAAAACAGATTATTAGAAGCTACAGAAAAGAAAAATCAGATCAGTCGGCAAAAACAGAAGCAACAGAAAAAAAATCTGCATTTTCTACACTGTTCTGGCAGCTGATTTTTCTTTTGGATCGAAGGACAAATGGAGTCCGATCGTCCTCAAATTTGAGTATGTTGTTCGTGACATTCTCCTCTTCAACTCCAAGAATCAGTTTTTGTTTTGATTCCCGAAAGGTGATTTTCTTGCTGTGTTTTCAGACCAACATTTTATGGTTTCTTTTTTCTCCATTTTGGTGAAATTGTTGATTGTTGTCTTGCCAAGTATGTTCTTGATGATTGTATTTGCTTCTAGTGTTTACTAGAGAGGAAAAATTATTGTACCTACTTGGTTTTGGTGATTAGTGAAAGTTTTTGGATCGTTGTTGAACGGTTCCGTGATTTTCTCCCTGATTTGGGATTTTCACGTAAATTGTGTGTTTTTTACTTTAATTCTACTGTTTAATTGGTTTGCTGCTGTTGATATTTTTGATGTTCATTGTGCCTTGTCATTCATCTTTGCTTATTTGGGGAAAAAGATTTTATTGCGCTTCCTTTGTGTTTCGTCGTTACTTCCCCAACAAAGTGATATCAGAGCTTGGTTATTTTTGGTTGGCTTCTTGTGTTGTAAAATGGATGACAAAGTAATTATGCAAGGGATGGTTAGTTTGGACTCCACCGAATTATTCTATTTGGAAAATTCGTATTGAGGATTATTTGTGTTTTAAAGAATTTCTTGACCCAATTTTGCATAAAGATCGTCCAACATGTGTTGCTGAGAAAGATTGGACTAGCTTGAATCGAAAAGTCGT
>JAPFFP010043653.1:0-13039 GCA_026153255.1 Solanum medicagineum | reverse complement strand
AGTGTTAATATGTGCATTATGTCGGTAATGGTGCCTAATCGGCACTAGTCACGGCCCCGGGGTCGGGCTGTGACAGTAAGATCCGGTAATTTTGTATTCTTGAAGATGGACTAAATCAAGAGGGTCAACTTCTTTCCACTGATCACAATGAATGCCTTTAAGACTTGAAGACTTGTTAGTTTGCTTATCCGTTTTAGAGGTTTTGAATATCAAGCAACTAAATGTCTTAGATTTATTAGGTCAATTGTCTCATGGGGTGGTTGGCATGAGCCTAAGACACAAAGTGTCTATGAGGTTGCCATTGGAGGAGGGAAGAACAAGGCCGCTTAATTTTAAGAACTTGAGGTGGTACATGCAAACTCCCTATGGCATCCAGTATAATATCACCTTCAATATCCAAGTACAATATATATATGTATGTATGTATTGGAACACATTACAGAACTTTCTAAGACTCGTGTTACGAAAATCTGGATCAAATAAAATAATTGACCTCAACTTCAAATTAGAAAGATAGAGTGAAAGGCATCTTTTTCCTTGACCATGAATGACATGTCTGACACATAAAGAGGATATGGAGTGCTTTCTTGAATCATAAATATCAAAGAAGCTTATCTCCAATGCCTTTTGTATGGCAAGATCACGAAGTAAATCATGGACCCTATATTGAGTAACGTTTTCCCAAAATGTTTGACTCACTTGAACCAAGTTTCGTCTTATCAGCTCATTCAAGAAGCCTTCAGTGACATCCTCCATTCTTTCTTCTCCATTTGGTAGGAAACCCTCCGCCATCCACAACCGTATTATGCTTTCAGTATTGACCTCTTCATCTTCTGAAAAAATACTAAAGTATAGAAAACACTGCTTGAGCGTAATTTATAAATTATTGTAGCTTAATAACAGTATGTTGGAGATTTCAATAGAGTCATCTTCAATATTCTTCCAAAGGTGGTCTTTCACTTTTGCAATTCATCTAGCCCCCTTTTATGTGAAAGTAGTCCGCTCAATACAACAATTGCAAGAGGTAAACATCCACACTTGTCCACCATATCTCTAGCTAACCTTTCCATTTCTAGAATCATTTCCCAAACATCAAGTATTTTCCTATAAAAGGGATCCCAACTTTATTCTCGGCTTAGCAGACGAAGTTTATGGACAAAACCCCTGTCGTGACAATAGCTCTACTTCCATCCTTGCTATCAAGGAATTCTCTTTTCAAACTTTCCCATGCTTCTCTCTTCCTTACATCATCAACCACGACAAGCTATTTACATTCTTTTAAAAGATCACGAAGGTAAATTTCTAGATCTCCTCTTGTCATCCTTTCCAACAACTCTAAAGTTTCCTTGGTGCGACGTTCAATGGATTTTATGATATTCTTGATGAGATCCATTGTGTTGTACTCTTGAGAAACATATACTCAAGCGCCTTACAAGACACCCTTTTCAATTAATATATAATAGGAATCTTGTAGGAGCTACATCCTTTTTAGTTAGTATATGATAAGAGCCTTAGAGAACTACACCTTTTTTGGTTAATATATGATAAGAGCCTTATAGAAACTACGTCCTTTTCGGTTAATATTGTAAATGTACCTTTCGGGCATGCCACCCTTTTTGGTTAATTATGCAATAAGAAAATCACAAACCTATGGTGAAAACATAGTTAAGGGACAATGGTGATCTCCAAGGTTGTCTCCGTACTAAGTCAATATCCCCCAGAATACTTATATCATAGTCATAGTCATATCATGCATAACTTCGCATGTTATAGTAGTATCATGGGAGTAGCTCATCAATTCATAACATAATAGCTTCATAGAAGGGCTTCATATCTTTCATAACTTTCATAACATTCTCATGAGTTCACAACATGCTTATTAGCCCTCAAATCATCACAACATTCATAACTTGCATCACTTGCACTAGCCCTTTCATCAACATAAGAAACTTTATCATGTAAACTCAATCAAAACATAGCGGGTCTATGCATGGAAGCTTAAAATTATGAAACACAAGAGTATAGAACATGTATGAAGCAAAACTAGTTCATTTAGGAACCATTGAAATCAACCCACCAATATTATAATAGAATCCTTAGTTTGGGTATATCATGAAATCCATCTTAAAATAATAAATCTTCATAGTACCACACCAATCAAAATCAGCTCATAAGATAAAACCTTGATAGGTGTTCATGCATAATCAAAAAAATAACTAACAATTTCCATCATAAATCATGCATTGAAGAAGTAATAGAAGATACCCACACAAAAATAATCCTTGAAATCAAGAAATTTTATAAAAAGGAGAGTTGGCTTCCATGGGTGGAAGGACCCATGGATGAAGCCCCACATACCTTGAAGCTTTAAAATTGATGAAGAAGACTTAAGGAGACTTGGGGGAATCATCTTGGTGCTTGACCTTTGATGGAAGAGCCTTGAATCATAAAAACTTGAAGGAATTTGGTGGAAGAATTTGAGAGAGTTTGGAGAAGTTCCTAGGAGTTTAGAGAGTGATTTTAGACCTAAATAGTAGAATTTTTTAGTATTCCAGTATATATGGGTCTAGGGATATTTTCCAATTGTCCTTACTTAAATCTGGAAATTTTTCAAAAAAATTGTTCATGCGCGGAACAAGTGGCAACACGGACTTGTTCCACCATGGTTAATTTTAGCACACTAAAATGGACCCTCTTTGCGATATGGAGAGGTCATGTACCCTTCTGAAAAGTGCAAAAATCTGCAAAAAATTATTTTACAATTGTAACACCCGATAAAATTATCAAAATACCCCTAAAGGAGGGATGTGGTCATAATGCGTCTTTCCATGCTCCTATGGAAAATTCGAGGCCGGATATACCATTAATATGAAAAATTGAGTAGGAAAGTGGTCTCGATTGATTCTAGAGCTATCGGATCAAAAGCTTCATACCAGGTATGTAAGACTAAAGTAAAGCATGAGATTGCTCTTCCATGTGCCCCATTGATGGTAATAGAGGAATTAGGACTCTAATGAGCCCATATACATGATTCTTGATTATTTTCTTGAAACTTATATCGATTACATCTATTTTCATATGTTGGTGATCATCATAAACTTGATTTCTTGAATTAAATACTTTTCATGAGATATTGTATAAACTCTATATATTAAATTATTATAGCATACATAAATGAACCTAGGGATGGAGTCTAGAGCCCTTGACTTGAGTATTTTGATTGAAATCTTGATGTGAGTATGAGGTCGAGTTAATTGAGCTTGATGATCCTATGAGTCTTCCTAATTGAGTTCTTGAGTCTGTCTAAATGACTTTTTCTTGATGATGATCTGAATCCTTGAGTTCTTAAATGAGAGTTGAGTTGATTGAGATGAGTTAAAGTCCCCGAAAACAATAGAGGGATTTAGAGTTGAGTTAATGAGATTATGAGTGCCTCTACAAGGCTAATCTAGATAATCGGTTGAGATGAGGAGGAGTCTTATGAGCATTAATTCTTGGGAGGAGTATCGAGCACCGAAATAGATAAGAGTAAGTCACACCCACACTCATTAACTATGTCGCCAAGCGTAGGTGAGGATTGAACCATTACACCAGATGGTCCCATCTTGAGATAAAATCCTTGAAAGCAATGGAGGACTTTAGATATTAAATCCCTTGTGGATCATAGGTGTTCCTTACCTGGCAAGTACGAAAAGTCTATGACAACATCAGTGGGATTATTGTACAATCACTGGTTCATAAGTGATTATTGTAGGATAAGAGAAACTCTCAAAACGTTCCTATACTAAGTACTTTGAGTCGAGTTAAGTTCCACCTGAGTTGAATTCCATTGAGTTGAGTCTGAGTTGATTGATGAGGTTTGATTTGGTTGATGGGTCACTTGTCTACTCTTTATTCTTGTTTGTTTTGGATAGATATTTGACATTGTGTTTGAGTATATTCTGAGTTGATTTTATTTCTATATTATCCTACCTGTTTTTGTTTCATTCATCCGTTTTACATACTCGTACATTCCACTTACTAATGTCCCCTTTGGACTGCATCGTTTTATGATGCAGAGACAGGTACTAGAGATCATCAATAGGTGCATCATTGAGGATCTGAGCATTTTAGCTGAGTTGTTGAGCTTCCCTTACTTCGGAGGATCATTACTTTATTTTCATCTTACTTATTAGAGGTAGTCTTGAGTTAGCTTTCTTTTTGAGTTGAGGTAGCCATGGTCTGTCATTGGCATCACTTGATAGTGATAGATGCTTCATAAACTAGAGTTGAGTATTGATGTTGTGACTTATTGAGCTAGTTTCTTTCCTACTAGCCTTTTTATTTGATATGTTAATTGAGATTTAGATTTGCCCATTCAAAATTCTTAGTCTTCTGCTGAGTTTTTTGAGT
Organism: Solanum medicagineum; assembly: GCA_026153255.1. Classification (NCBI taxonomy): domain Eukaryota; kingdom Viridiplantae; phylum Streptophyta; class Magnoliopsida; order Solanales; family Solanaceae; genus Solanum; species Solanum medicagineum. The sequence continues at coordinate 8,647 of JAPFFP010043653.1, read as the reverse complement.
TATACGTGAATGAATGAATATGATGAGGCCAAGTGGTTCTCTTGGAGACTAACAATGGTCTCTGAGTTGCGGCCACATCTAGGGTATCCTCCCGAGGCGTGGCAAACTTGGTATCAGAGTAAGGTTTAAGAGTCCTAGAGAGTTTATGAAGTCGTGTCTAGTAGAGTCCTTATTATTGGTATGAAGAGCTCCATATCCATAATAGGGAGGCAATAAGACATTAGGAATTATTTCACTTCTTTCATGTTCTAAATCGTGCGATAGAGTTACGCTCTATGAAAAGCTCTCTTGTAATTTGTGTGCTACGTGTTTAATAGAATTGTGATCATGTTTCCAAGAATAGCGGATGAAGTGAAACGAAGTCCAGCTAGACAATATACTAACCAACCCAAGCCCCACACTTAGGACGAACCTATAGGCCCAACCGCCCCTGCCGTGCAACCACCACAGGCTGACATTTGCAATGTTGAGCTTTGCCAGGTCATCCAGACTTTGGCCCAAGCTATGACAACACTAGTTGATAGACAGGAAATAGGCAGGCAGGGTGCTCCAAATACATCCGGAGTTTGTGAGTCCTTGAGGATAAACTCACCTGAGTTTAAGAGGTCGAAGAGGATTAGGAACATAAGTCACTTTCAAGTAGAGCCTTATAGCTTTAGGGCTCAGGGATCTAAGTCACGGGCTAGTGTGTCTCGAGGTCCCCGAGGCAAGCCATCTTGTGGTAAGTATGGCAAACTTCACGTGGGAAAATGCTGCAGATGGAGTGATGGATGTTACAAGTGTGGCCAAGTGGGTCACCTTCGAAGAGAATGTCCTAAGTGGGCAAAAAGGCTCAAGCTTCTACCCCGACACCACCAGTGAGAGAAGATTAGAAAGATTCTCTAGATGTTTCCCCAGATGTTGTGATGGGTATGATTCGAGTCTTTACTTACTTTGGATGTTATCCATGAGAGAGAAACTTAAGTCTCTAAAGAGTTTAATGTTACCACCTAAGAGTCAGATGTGAAGTCTTATAACACCCTGAGTGGAGATATCATTCCAGAGCTAGAATGATGGTGATAGAAAGGAATGGACGAGATAGTAAGAGTGATAGTTGATTGCAGCTTATAACTAGAGTTATTATCTATTATGTAAATGATGTGGTGATGAGTCGATTTGGATAAGCTTAATGAAAGAGTGGTGAGTACCCTATGATTTTCATGATGAGGTATAGAGAGAGAGAGAGAGAGTTAGTGTCAGAATATGTTAGAGTGTTCTCAAAACTAGAAACAGGTCTATGTTTGATGTATTTTGATATTCTATTAATGAGGGAGAAGTATTGATGTTGAGTAGGGGGACTAGAGTTTTTTAAATGTGATAGATCTAAATTAGGCTTATGAATCTTAAGTGAGCTTTCATGAGGTTCATCGAGTTATGAGTTTAGTCAGATAAGGAGATATGACTGAATAAGTGAGTCGTACTGAGTTTTGAGGAAGGGATGTGCTGAATGAATACTTGCAATGAGATTTAAGTGGGCTTATGCTCCAAAATTTACCTAGTAATTATAAGTTGGTGTGATATTGGAGAGGTATGTGATAGATGCACATGTTACTACTAGATTTAAGCTTGAATTTTGAGGAGTAGTGGTAAAGAGGGGATAGCATAGTGAGAATGATAGTCTTAATTGGAGATTTGCTCTGAGAGGTTGCCATAGTATGTGTCCGAGAGGAAGACACTGATTTGTAAGGAAACTTGATGCTATGAGCAGAGTACAAGTGCCCCTTAGGTAAGATGAGTGAAACAAAGATAGCTCAATAGATAAGAGGAGGGTTGAAATATATATCCATGATGGTGTAAAGTTGTGTGGAACTCTAAGTTATGACTGCTATAAGAATCTAGATAGTGTATTTGAGTTGTCAATGTAGAGTAGGTTGATGTAAGCATTCTTTGTCATCACGAGTAGCTAACTCGATTGGGGCTTATGGATAGATGATAATGAGTTTTCCATGATAGTATAAGTCTTATACAAATGAGTTTATGGGGCACAAAAGTTGGGAGTCTACAGGAAAAAAATGGAGCTTAGATTGTTAGAGTTGTGAGAAGTGGTTATGTACGCCATTAAGAGCAACAAAGAGAGATTTCCATAGAGATAGGAAAGCTAAGAGTGGTATCTTTGAAGAGAGTCTTAGTGTCTATTTATATATGCGACTATAGTAGCACAAAAGAGTTTAAGATATTCTTGTGGATAGTGATTTCTTGACAGTGTGGAGATATGTACTTATAGCCTATAGTAAAGGGGTATTGATTCACAACCTTAGAGAGATGACCCTTGAGCTAAGGGGGAGATGATGAGGTGATAAACCAAAGTAGATCTTGAATTTTGATGGTGATGGGTAGATCAAGATGAGATATCAATTCTTCTCCATCTCATATAACCTTTACACTCCAGTTGAGATGATACTCTACTCCCGTCAGGTGTATGATTGCCATGGCTATGGCCTAGTCCCATGCACATGATGTTGATTCCCGTTCATGTTGAGTTTTTAGGATGGGAAGCGATGACTTCATTCAACAATTTTGATCTTACCTCATGGATCTAAAAGTTTCCAGTCCTGTGCTGAATGAGATATTATGACTTCAGTTTTACACTACGTATAGTTTTGTGAACTCAGAGTGAGGCTTGATAGAAGAGGGAGATTTTAACTCATTATGAATGTCCTCAGATAAGGTTTCTCAAATGAATTGTGCTAATGATCTTCGTTCCAAGCCCTTTGAGTGACTCGACTTTCTAGTCTTGATAGAAGTGTTGATGATAGTAGAGAAGTGATGGTTGGTGAGAGAGAATGGGAGTTCTTCATTCTGATGTCATCATACGCATGCCTTGACCTTTGGCATGTTATACCATTATTGATGGTAGGTTGTCGAGTATAAAGTTTTAGATGTATAATCGTGCTTATTTTGCATGAGGAGTAGTAGTTTGGGTTCAATGGGGGAGATGATGAGTTCCTCTGGGTCCAAATAGTGATGCTAATAGTAATGAGGGTAGATGAGGAGGAGTGAATGCATCCTTATTGTGACATTGGTATCGTTGTGTCATGTAGGGATAAAGATAGGGAGTGGGGGAGAGATGAGACATTATGATGTACAATAGAAAGGTAAGAGTACGTTGGTGTGTCTCTGAGTGAGAGCTCATCGAATGGTGGAGGTAGAAGTACTTAGCCGACTTAAAAACTCTTAGATACAATTGAAATGGTTAGAGTGATAGGCTTGAATGCGTGGTTGTTATTATGCGAGTATTGATGATAGACTATTGAAGACTTCATAAGAAGGGTTTCGAGTAAGGGTAGTGAAGTAGTGAAGAGGACTAGTGATCCTTTAATAAAGGCCCTTGTGGAAGTATAGAGCCGAGTATTGAGATTAGCTTTGCATGAATATGATCATCTTAGGGATGGAACCTTGAGGCTCAGAAGTAGGCTTGAATGGAATAAGAGGATGTGGATAAGTAGGGAGTTGAATAGGAGCTATAAGCTTAAGTTGATGGAGTAGAGTGCCATGAAAAGGAGCACAAATGAGGTCGGGAGTTGAGCTTGAGAGTGCCCGCAGAGTCTTGTATATCACAATGGTACCCTTTATTGATTAGAGTTGATGACTTCCTTCTTGAGTTCGAACAACTAATTGATGAAGTGTTTAAACGATTCGAATTCATTGAGTTTTGGCGTTCCATTCATGTCTGATGGTGAGGATACCTAAGATGATATCGCTACCCTTGGTCTGAACCAAATTGTCTATCTGAGTTGATGTACCTATTCCTGAGTCTAAGTAGAGTTTGTTGAGGTTGATGAGGAGTCAAGAGTTTGAGTTATTGAGTGAGTATTGAGATGAGTGTTGAGTATATTCATGTCTTGATGTCTAGCTTTACTCATCATTCGAGGACACATGATTCTAAGGGGGAGATGATGTAACACCTGATAAAATTATCAAAATACCCCTAGAGGAGAGATGTGTCCATAACGCATCTTCCCATGCTCCTATGACAAATTTGTGGCCAAATATACAATCAACATGAAAAATTGATTAGGAAAGTGGTCTCTGTTGATTTTAGAGCAACCGCATCAAAAGATAATTTTTTTGATGCGAAAACGAATTCTAGTGAGGGTGTGCGGCAGGTGTGCTATGTGGACCTGCCACCAACCAACACTTAACTTTTGCATAAAAATTTTCTACAGGATTGAAAAACTCGTTTGGAGAATTTTCAGCGAAAAACCCCAAAATTGCACAAGGTCCGCATCGTGGAACCCACGTTTTCGAGGTGAACTCTTTCTTTTATTTAGCTAGGTGCATTGCAGACCTTTCTCAACCCCTCCTAAACTCAAAACACGATCTAAATGAGTTATTTTGGGCTAAAAGGGTTTTAAATTCCATTCTAGGTCCTTTCTAAGTTCTTGAAAAAGACTAGGGCTAAAAAGAAGAGAAGAAGAGCGAGGAATTTAGGAGTTTGAGGAGAATTCTTTGAGGTTAATTGTAAAAAGCTTCACACCTGGTATGTAAGGCTAAAGTAAAGTATGAGATTGTTCTCTCATGTGCCCCATTCATGGTAATAGAGGATTCAAAAGTCTAATGAGACCATATACATGATTCTTGATTATTTTCTTAAAACATATATCTGTTACATGTATTTTCATATGTTGATGATCATCACAAACGTGCTTTCTTGAATTAAATACTTTTCATGAGATATTATATAAACCCTATATGTTAAATTATTAAAGCACGCATGAATGAACCTAGGGATGGAGTCTAGAGCCTTGACTTGAGTATGTTGATTGGAATCTTGATGTGAGTATGAGGTCAAGTTAATTGAGCTTGATGATGCCATGGGTCTTCATAATTGAGTTCTTGAGTGTGTCTAAATGACTTCTTTTTAATGATGATCTAAATCCTTGAGTTCTTAAATGAGAGCTGAGTTAATTAAGATGAGTTAAAGTCCCTGAAAATAATAGAGGACTTTAGAGTTGAGTTAATGAGATGATGATTGCCTCTACGAGGCTAATTGAGATAATCGGTTGAGATGAGGACGAGTCTTGTGAGCATTAAGTCTTGGGAGGAGTATCGAACACTAAAATAGGTAAGAGTGAGTCTCAATCGCGCTCATTAACTACGTTGCCAAGAGTAGGTGAGGATTGAACCATTACACTAGATGGTCCCTTCTTGAGGTAAAGTCCTTGGAAGCAATGAGGACTTTAGAGGTTAGATCCCATGTGGATCATAGGTGTTTCTTATTTGACAAGTACGGAAGGGCTATGGCAACATCAACGGGATTGTTGTATAATCATTGACTTATAAGTGATTGTTGTCGGATAAGAGAAACTTCCAAAAAGTTCTCACACTGAGTACTCTGAATCGAGTTGAGTTGAGTTCCATTGAGTTGAGTTTGAGTTGATTGATGAGGTTTGATTTGGTTGATGGGTCACTTATATACTCTGTTGACACCCAATTTTTATCCTCCACAATATAAATTAATCATCGAGCTTTTAATTTTGACAATTCGAAATAATTATCTTTTTAAAATGCAAAAAGTATTTTTCTCAAATAATTTTTATCTTATTTTTTTTATTTAGGAGTTATTATTTTGTAATTAATTATTTCAGGTCGTTAGTTCTTGAAGGCTCTTCAATTAATTTGTATTAGTTCATCCTGTAGTCAAATTAATCAACCAATGTCGATTTAATTACGTTTAATTAGTCATAATTGTAATTGAAGTGACTAATTTTCTTAAGTTTTATTCCTCCACTTTGAACCTAATTTGGACCCATTTTTGGACCAATTTCTGGCCTGAAAGACCTTAAAATCTAGCCCAATTTTATGTCTTCAGCAACATTTGCACAATTACATACACATCACTCATACACACACATTCATATACATCAACCACACCTCACGCGCCTCAACTCTCTTTCCTTTCCTCTTCCTCATGCTCCCTCACCCACATAACCCCAACCCCTCTTCATCTCCTTCTCCGACGCCCATAGCCCTTAAATCAATTTTTAATCCACAATTAACGGATAAAAGATTGAGACATAATAATTTTCTAAATTGAGAATTCAAAATTTGAGACCTATATATACCTCGTTCTTCACCATCTTGAGGGGGGATGCTGGCACCCTAAAAATACACAAGCGTTCAATTTGAGAGTAAGCATTTTTGGAAAGGTCGTTTCACTCCGAGGTCGAAAATTTCTTGGTTTGAAGTTGACAGGTTTTCAATTTTGATGGTTTCGAAGTTTATCTTTGGCTCACGTTCCCAGTCGCTGCTCCGATAGAGGTAATACCTTAACCTCATTTTTCACTTTGAGTTTCCTATACTTTGTTTGGATGCAAGTGTTGAGGCTATATAGAAGTTTTTATGATGACATTTAATTCGTTTTGACTGGGAATGCTCTGTTATGGTGAGTCGACATTGTGGCTTGTTGTTGATTGTCATTGAATCATTTTCAGTCTTGATTAAGTTTTGAGGTTCTTCATTACCTGGTGATTTCATGTTTCTTAGTGTATGAGTATGGTATCTTAGTCTATTTCGAGTTGTTCCCAGATTAAGTGTGTCTAAAATGACTCATTTTTTCATGGTTCTATACATTAACAGTCATGCCTCAATACTAGTTTAAGTTTTTGATGAAATGACCTCAAATCCACGAAGTCCGTTATGTCGGGTTTCCTCTGTTTTTGATTCAGACTTTTGTGATGCTTTGAAATGTCTAATTCATCCACGGTTTCATATTTTAATAGCCACGTCACTAACGTGAGTTCGATTCACTTATGCGTATTGTGGAGTTTAAATCTGTCTCCATCTTTGTCTTTTGTTTAGATGTTGTTTCAACTTTTCTTTTTTTACATCTGTTAAGATTAGATGAACGTAACTGATGACACTAATAATTCTCTAAGGGGCCAAGGTCAAGTGGCTGAATGTGGGAAGGGCCAGCAATGATCTCCATAAGGTGTTGCCCCGAGGAAGAATAGGTCCTATGCTCTTCATGCTCGCCAGGAGGTTAAGGATGCTCGAGACGTTGTGACGGGTATGTTAAAAGTCTTTAATGTTGATGCTTATGCTTTGTTTGATCTGGGTGCAAATTTATCTTTTGTGACTCCTCTATTGGCTATCATGTTTGGTTTGAGTCCTGAAATTTTAGGGGAGCCCTTTTCAGTTTATACTCCCGTGGATGAATCTATCATTGCTCATAGAGTTTATCATGGTTGTCCTACCTTTGTATTACATAAAGTTTTCCCCTATGATCTTATGGAACTAGAGATGTTCAATTTTGATGTGATTCTTGGGATAGATTGGTTGCATGCATCATATGACTCTACAAATTGTAGAACCCGAAAGGTCAAGTTCCAACTTTCGGAAGAGCCCATTCTCAAATGGAAGGGTAGTGACTCCACTATTAAAGGTTAGTTTATTTCCTACCTTAAGGCCTAGAAGATGATCTCTAAGTGGTGTATTGTAACAACCTCAAAATTTTGTCTACGTGAGTTAGAATAATGCAAGGGAATTTAAAAATAAATAAATAAAATAAAAATATATTTTAATATTTTATATATTTTGATATTTTAATACCTTAATATTGTTAATGGGGCACTTATATATTTTTTTTAATACCCCATTTCGTTTAGCAGAGACGTGTAATGCAACTTTGTTTTCCACTTATGATAATAATGCGACTTTAGTATCCATTTCTTATTCAATAATGCAACTTTAGTCTATTTTTTTAATTTAATAATGCAACTTTACTTTCCACTTCTTATTTAATAATGTAATTTTGTTCCACTCATGATTTTCTTTGTCTACTGAGCATAATTCTTGCTCTATATATAGAAGGGTACACGGCTCTCATAGAGCCAAGAGGTTATGCAATAAAAGTAATAAGAACGTGAGAAAAATAGTTTAAAATAATATTTTGAGAGTTTTATTAGGTTAAAGGGAGGTGGTTTATTGCAGGAAATTTCGACAATTTTACTGTAAGTTACTCCTATTTTCTAAACTTTTTATGATAAGATATTTTATAAATAAGTTATTTTCGTACTTCATTATGAAAATATTATTATAATGAATTTACCTTGATCAAAGTTAAGTTGAGGTGTAATAATTTATGTGACTAGATTGTGGTGCTACAGATTTCATCCAAAAAGGAAAGGCCAAAGTGTTAGATTGACCATGATTTACTAAGACAAGTGGATTTCTCAACCTTTGTTAAGTATATAGAATCTTGTACTTCTTGTGTGAGGTATTGAGAATGATTTATGTATGTTTTGGTTAAAATATTTTGAATGGGGTAGTTATCCTATACGGATAGTTGACTTGTGAATTAATGATGAAGGTCTATTATATGTGAAATAGTGATTATTTGTTATTGATATCGAAGTGATACTTAAGTGTTGTGATTTGGTTGACTGATATATTGTTGTGATTGGTCTGCAATCCAAAGATCATGGAACCCATTTATAATCTTGAACTTGAACTCTCAAAGTGATGCCCTTCTGTCACACCCCATGCCCCGTTAGGGTGGACTGGCACCCATTGCCGATAAGGCCCGGGAGACCAACCTGTACTATACGTTTACTTATGCTTGTCACATGGGATTCGTACCTCTAGCATGCCTTAAAATAGATAAATA
>JAPFFP010043652.1:0-13039 GCA_026153255.1 Solanum medicagineum | reverse complement strand
GTGACAAGTATTCTGTGGACTAAAAAAGAATGAGAATTAAAGAGGATGTACCATATTCGAGGGACGTGTCGCACGCCGCGACAAATGCTATGATTCGAGGGTCATGTCGCACGTCACGACAGATACTATGATTTAAGGGTCGTGTCGCATGCCACGACAGATACTATGATTCGAGGGACGTGTCGCACGCTACGACGGATACTATGATTCTAGGGTTGTGTCGGACGCCGCGACAGATACATGGACTAGAAGTCCCCCATGGGTCCCGGACTGTGAGACAGCGAGTGTGTATCACTAGGTTAGACATGCATCATTTTACTTGACATTGCATTGCATTGCATTGCATTACACCTCATTATCATTTATAAATGTGTGAGCGCTTTTTTTGAAACTTGTGATAGATGCACTTGATCCCTGGTGTTGTTGATATATAATAGTTGGTGTGGTTATTGAACTATATGCTATGTACATTGTGAACTGTTAGGCTGGACTGATTCTATGCAGGTTGTAGTTGTGGGGGTTTAGTTGGAGTATCGGGGGTACTTGTATTCTATATTACTTAATTTTGTGTTTAGTAGTTCACTTGCTGAGTACCGTGTGGTTGGTACTCATCCTTGCTACAACAATTTTGTAGGTTGCGAGGTCGGATTGTCGTGATACCCTCTACTTTTTCCTTGTCTGAGGCTTCCTGTGGAGATTGTGAGAGGTAGTTGTTTGCCATTCCAACTGACTTCTTACTCTTATTTATAATTTTGTTCTATTCTAGAGACAATATCATTTGATACTTGTGTTTCCTTTCGAATCTATTGTAATATATTAGAAGCTTGTGCACGTGACAACCAAGTTTTGGGGGATTTTCATTTAAGTTGACTTATTATCACGCTCTTTTTTGGGTCGTGACACGAAGTTAAGCACGATCCTTCGAAAGTTGATTGGTCAAAGCTCTACCATTCAAGAAGCTTGTGAAGCTAAACATGGCCCTTTGGAAGTTGATCGGTCAAATCTCTACCTTTCAAAAGGCTACACAAGGTCAAACACCGTCTTTTAGACGTCGGATGAATTAAGCGTATTCCTCCTAAAACAGATATGATTTCTTATCTCACTCGTATTTTTATAATGAGTTTGTAAATCTCTATATTTGTACACTAACCATTTTCATTTAGTTATATTAGAAATTGCAGGTATCAAAGACCTTTCATTTCTTAAACGTAATTATTTATTCCTACAATTACTTTGACATAAGCCGTTTTCGCACCCCAACTTACCACATCATTTATGTCGTATTACTCCCCAATCCTCCCATTTCAAGCTATTCAAGTTCGATAATGTTATTTCTATCTTTAGGAATTTCGTTCGTTCCTAAATCTAGAACTACACAGGGCCTGATTCTCGTATGACCAGAGATATGTAGAAGACTTGAAACCGAAGTCTCAACCGTAATATTTTCACAACCCCTTTGGTTCTATTTCGTCCCCCCGATAATATTTCATCGGCTGGACAAAATTGGCTACTCCATCAACTTTCTTTGCTCGACAATTCATTCATTCCCGAGCAAAGAAGGGGCAGTTGTTGACACCCCATTTTGACCGACCTATAACTCATTCTAGATTGTCATTTGATTAAATGAGTATTTTTAAAACTTTTTAAAATAAGTAAGTTTATCCAATAAGTACGCATTTTTAATACTTTTTTAACTTTCAAATTTGTTCGTGACATTAAAATAAATATTTTAATTATAAATGACTTTCACTATTATTATTATTATTATTATTATTATTATTATTATTATTATTATTAATAATATTATTATTATTATTATTATTTACTTTATTATAACAATTATTTTAGTAGATAATACTAGTAATAATATTGTCATTTTTATTATTTATTATCATTTTTTTTCACTTTTTTAAACTTAAGTATTAGTAATATAATCATTATTATTGTTATAGTGTGTTATATTTTTAAACATAATGTTTACCATTTTTATTAATATTATAATTTAAAAATAATAATATTTTAATATTTTTTTATACAATTATTATATATTACGTAAAAGTTATTATTTTTTAAAATATTGAATATTTCATTTTCGCGTATATTATTTATAATTAAATGAAAATCCATTCAATTTCATCCAATTTGTTTAATTCATAGTCTTTTGATCCAAGTCATTTCAATTCTAGCCCTTTTCTTTATAATTTATTTAAATTCTAGTCAATTCTTATACAATTTCTTTTAACTCTAGCCTTATTGGGTCAATTTGTGGCCTAATTGCAAATTACCAATTCAATTTCATTTATTTGGACCTGGATGACCCGTTTGAGACCCAAAATCCGACCCATTACCTAAACATTTAATCATATCCGTTGATTTGTCTAATCTGACGACTAAGATTAAAAGAACCTATTCTTTACTATTCTTTGACCCAATAACCCTAACATTTCTCAATTTTTTTCCACTTTCTCCCTAGACCAGGGAATCGCCACCCTCATCTTCTCCGTGGCTCGCCGGAGAAACAACCAAACACACCCTTTTCTCCCCTCACTAGGCCGCCTCTCCCTTCACTTCTCCTCCCTCCACTCTCCTGCACCCTTCGCCGGAAAACCCCAAACCCGATGCCCCCTCCTAGTCCCTCTTTCCCTCCGTCGCCCGCGAAGCCATCTTCTCGTCGCCCCAAAACCACCAAAAAACCCAACCCGTGATCCCTCATTTCGCTGAGAAAGTCCCAAGCATGAAATTTGGCAACTCATGGCCAAGGGTGATGCGAGTTTCGTGGTCAATTTTATTCTTGTTGGCATATTTTAACTTAGTTTCTACGCTCCTTCTCTAAATAATCAGGAGTTATACAATTCTAATGTTTTCCTTATAGTTGTCATTATAAGGACTTTTATTGAAATCCCATGAATTACATATATTATGGTATGAGCATGAGTTTTGTTTAGGGGCTCATGGAATCTGTATTTGTTTAGCATGCTTTGATTCTTCTATGTTATATTCATAAACTAGCTTGACTATGTGAATTGCTCTTGTTTGTTTCCGTTGATTACTCTTCGGCTCTAGCCTATGTTATCCTAATTGATTGTTGTCTAGCCTAATCACGGTATAATCTAATCTTCTTGAGTGATTAGTTGATTCCAAGAATAATTATGGTAAGATGATACCCAATTTGGCAAAAGAGATATCCTACCACTAATTGTTCCTCTTTCACTGGTATAAGCCATTATTTCTTGTTAATGTTTAGTTGCTATAATGGTGATCTCTTTTCCTTATTTTGGACAAACTTTTACTTGTTTTTTATTATGGTAAAAAATTAATCTCAGCCCAATTTCGTGTATGTTTCTAATATATTGCTTTTCTTTCCTTTTCTAAGTCAATTATATTGCTTAGTTAATTCTTAGTAAGATGTCACTCAATTTTGGGTTAATGGATTTATTGTTGAATGTTGGACACGTATATATCTACTCTTGACTTAAGTAATTGCTCTCTTATTTTAATATTTTTTTTAAAACCTAATTTACTATTTTTTATCGGATCCATTTTTAGTATGATATTATTTATTATTATTATGGTTGTTGTTGTTGTTGAATGTTGGACACGTATATATCTACTCTTGACTTAAGTAATTGCTCTCTTGTTTTAATATTATTGTGTTTTTTTAAAACCTAAATTACTATTTTTTATCGAATCGATTTTTGGTATGATATTGATCAAATAAAGATTAATTGATTTATTATTATATTTGTAAATCACTAATTGATTTGCTTACCTTTTACACTCTTTGGATGACTTGATTCTCCCACTATATAAATCGAAGTCTCTTCATTATTCAGGACCCGGTTTTTTCCTTCACATCTCTAGAATACGCACATAATTTTTTGCACACTCTTCATATGAAAATAACCCTATAAAAACTTTATTTTGCAATATCGTGCTCTCAAAAACACAAGAAAAAAAATATTTTCTTCGCAACACTCTTCTACCAAGTTCAAGATCAAGTGTTTTTTAATTATTGTTGAGTTAATTGATAAGCTTTCATTCTCTTTTTATTCATATATTCATGGATTACTTGTTTATCTATTTTTTTCCGGTACTACTACTTTTGTTTAAGTTTTGCAGGTTATTTCTAATTTCTTGCATATAAAGACGTGAAGAGTCGGCTTGGGATGGGGATGGATTCAGAGGGCTACGAAGATTTTCTTTTAAATTTCATTATATCTTATTTCAAAGTTGTATTGATGTAATAATGAATAATATAGTGAAGGTCGGGGACTAGTTAATGGGGAGGAAATTATGTGCTATTTGTTCTTTTAATTTTTTTCTATGTGTGTGCAATATAGAAAGCATGCCTATAGGAACTTATGTTTAATTTCGTTTTAATAGCTTAGTTTAATTTTGATTAATTTTGAGATCACTTGCTTTAAAAACAGAATAAATATAGGAATTAATACATTCACCTTATTTTAATCACTTAGTGAAAATCTTTAGGACTGCTTGCTTGAAAATGGAATAAAGAGTAATTTTTTTTAATGATATATGTGTGGATTGATTTTTTTTAAGAACTTATTAAATGTTACTTTTAGAATTTATTATCTTAACTTTTTTAAGATCTATTAAAATTTTCCAACATGTTTGTTAACATTTAACTGGACAAGCATATTTTAAATGTCTTGGAAAGTCATGGATTTTGAAAATCATAGATTTTAATTAAGTTTAATTGTTTAAACTTTAAGTACATGTGAGATTTCTTTGTTAAAATTAAATTCATGTTTTAATAATTTTTTTTCTTCCTTCTTTCATGGTTTAAAAAAAAAAGCTTGTTTCGTAAATACTTTCTAGTACATTTATGTACATACTTTTCAGTAAATTTAACTATTCTTTTTATCCCTTTTAAAGTTAGGAAGTTTGGCACTTTTAAAGTGTTATAACTTTGAGATATATTTTCAATTTATTTTAATCGGATTTCTTTAAAACAAAAAATCAACCAAGATTATTTTGTGCTATAATTAATGTACTTTAAACCTTCATATTTTTTTTTACTTATGTCTTAAACTTGTTTGGAGGCTTATTTGAGACTTGCTTGCTAATTGATCGTTCTAATTGCTTTTGTTTGACGCGACGTCCTATAGGAAACTATATATTCCCTTTTAGTCTAGAACCACCAAAAATAGATGTACAATGCCTCTTGGACGTTAGGAGGGACGCTAGGCACTTTATGAAAGCGTTAGATTTTTCATTTTTAGTGAGCCTTTAAGATTAATAATAAATCAACTTAGGAAAGGGGGTAGAGGTATATAGGACTCAATGAAATAATGACTAATACTCGCGCTTAATAGGAACGAAACACTGATTTTCGTCCTTAGGCTCAAATAAGCCATGCGAGCTAAGCGACAATTTTGGCTTCCGAAAATAAAGCCGCCTAAACTGATCCAAGTGAAATTAAATATCATTTAGTTTAATTATTCCTTCTTTTGTTTGGTCTTAATTTAATTCGTTGGGGTAGACTATTCTTTAATTTATTTGTTTGAATCTTGTATTTACTTGTTAATTTTCTATTTTGTGATCACCTAGGTATGGCTAGAATAATATTCTTGAATATAAGAGACCTTATTTGTTAACCCCCACATGAATTAAAATGTGGCTGGGACCTGCATTTGCAGACCTCGAGGGGTGCCTAACACCTTCCCTTCGAGGTAACTTGAACCCTTATTTGATCTCTGGTTGGCTCAAAGCTCTAGATTAGTTGTAGATTAGAATGGTGTTCTAGTGCACCTTGACTCATTAGGTGGCGACTTTCCAATAATTTCAAATCCCAAAAGAGTCGTTGCCACGACGTCGTCTAAATATTTCCGCAGGGAAAAATGGGGCGCGACAATAATAACATCTGGTATAACTTGATGATCCTATTGATTTCCCATTGCCTATAGATGGTTTGTACCCCCGCCCATATTAGTTTTGGCACCTCTCTGACTACCACTGGCTGGTAGTGTTGCTAAAGATTGTGCTTCATTACCTGATGTGCTGTCAAATTACAACACATTTGGTACCTAAGAAAAGGGATTTTGTGAGTTCTTAAAGCGACTTTTTAGTGTTTTGATGTGTTTTATGTTAATCTTGCATAAAAGTTAGGTTGGCATGATTTTGAAGAAAAGTTTCAGATTTTGCTGAAGTACAAGCCTTACGAGCCAACCTATGAGTCGTAGCTCAAGCTACGAGTCGTAGGTGGTGGCGTAGCAGGAATCAGAGATCAATATCAAAAATCTGCCAAGTAAAGGTCATCCCTACGAGCCCAGCCTACGAGTCGTAATACACACTATGACTCATATAGTTGGACTCGTAGCAAGAATCAGAGGGCCAAAATGTTGGACCAAAAACTGAAGACCAAGACTACGAGACCAACATACAAGTCGTAGCTCAAGTAACGAACCGTATCTATGGGTCATACCAGTTCAGTCCAAGATGCCGAGAACCTGATACGAGACCCCGACTACGACTAGTAGGCCAACCTACGAGTCGTAACTGCGTTATTTATCAGATATCAGCTGTCTTTTCTATATAATTCCTAGGGTTGTTTTGTAAATACTATAAATAGTTTAAGTAAGGTTTTTGAGGGAGAGTTTGAACAATAGACATTTCTCTATCATATTTTGAAGCTCTTCTTAGGTTTTACGAGTAGATTATTTCTCTCTTATAAGAAACCCATTTTGGGGATTGCAAGTCTTGCTTTGTACTCATTGTTGATCAATCAAGCTTGTGGGTTTGCAACTTGTAGTGCTTATCTCCTTCATTGTTATTGGTGAAACTCTCAACTATGTCTACTATGTGCATTTTTTGTGTGTTTTATCTTAGCCATGGTAGCTAAGCACCCACAACTTGGGGTTGGAAACCATGGGTAGTTGACTTGAGATGACCTAGGTTTTGTGCACGTCTATGATTGGGGTTTTACATGTATTGTTTATTTCTCTTCATGACTAATGTTGCTTGGTAGGGGCCAACACCAAACCCCGCTAACTATCACGATCCTGACCAAGGTAGTGATGAATAGGAAAAGGAAAGTAGATGACATGATTCGGTTGATGTGTTCCCATCTAATCGATCAAACCTGATCAAGGAGAGCTTGACTAGAACAATAGGTAACGATTAGTTGGCACGTAATGGTAGCCGACCAAGCGCCATGGTGAAATTAGACCTTTACCTTCACAACAGGGCTGGAAGAACCAAAGTTACCGTCCTGCATGCGATGCATCAATCGTAGTTATGTTATCTAGGGTAATTGAGTCAACGAACTATGGGGAACACAATTCCCAAGTTGTCCCAAAAATTGAGTGTTTTCCCAAATTTTACTTAGCGTTTATTTTAGCGATTGTATTTATAGATACTAGGAATGATTAGTAGTGAAATTTTATAGTCAAGCCCTGTATTCCCTGTGGATTTGACCCTAACCTCGGTTAGGTTAATCACTGATAGCGACTGCTTTCTTATTGGAGCGTGACCATCATCAACAATTATGGCACCGTTGCCGGGGAATACGGCTAGGTTTTGATTTGATTTCACTATTAGTTAATTCTAGTGTTAATTTCTAGAGTCTCTTGTATTTTACTTTTTCTTTTGTTTTTATTGTTTGATTTCTTTTGTAGGGTGTACTAGGTTATATGCCCAACACAAAGAGCAAAGGCAATCCCTTAGATCCACTAAATTTGGAGATTCATCGACTACCAAGAAGAATGGCTCAAGTGAATAAAGATATTAAGGTTGAGGAGGATGTGCATACGAATGAAGATATGGATAGAGAGGAGAATCCACAACAAAGGGGTAACCAGCCACAAATCAAGGACTTCAATGAAAATGCTTATGGATGGAATCAATGTCGATTAAACTCTATGGCTATGGATGTTACCGGTGCTATAGTACTGCCTCCTTTACCGACAGATACTACGTTCACGGTATCGAGTGGATTGCTCCAAATGCTCCAAAACATGGTCTATTCACAGGGCTACCTTCGGAGGATCCCACCGTCATATTCAAAATGTGGTGTTTGTATGTAAAAGTGTCATGGGAATACAAAACCTTTCTCTTTATGTTGTTGGTTAAGAGTGTTTCCACTGTCATTGACTGTCAATGCAGCTATATGATTGTCTGAGCTTCCTCCATGCACTATCACAAGTTGGCTTGAACTTCAGAGAGTGTTCCTTGAAAGATACTTCCCAATGTCTAAGAAGATGAAGCTCAAGGACCAAATCAACAACTTTGAGAAATTGCTAGGTGATTCCATTAACACAACATGGGAGAGGTTTACTAAATGCTTGAGGATGGTTCCCGATCACAAGATTGTCGATGATACCTTGGTTTAGATTTTCTATCGGGCACTTGATGAGAATAGTGAAGCTTGCGCCGATACAATCATGGGAGGCATGTTCCTAGACCAACCTTTTGCATTGATAGCCGCAAGAATGGAACAAGTGGTCAAAACAAATAGAGCATGGGAGCAACGAAAGCGAGGTGTGATGAAACTTTCTTTTCCGGTAAATACCAATAATGAGCAAGCAAAGGTGAACGAAGAGATTATGGAGCAACTTGCTCAACTTCGCACAAGCATGGACTTAGTCTTGAAGCAAAACCAAGCAAGCGTCCATGCGGTCACTCACCAACCTCCGAAGGCTCCTACCTATGATAATCCATTCTTTGATAAGGATGCATGTTTTGTAAGCAACCAAGGGGCGGTTTTTCAGAACAACCCCCAAGGGTCCAATTCGGACTATTGGAGGCAAGATTCTGAGAATCAAGGTCGAAACTTCAACCGTGATGGGATGTATAGAGACAACCGGGGAGGATACTATAAGAAAGAGAGAGAGTGTGCATCAGACACAGAATGGGGAAGAAGAGAGGGCTACAGAAATAGTCCTTATGTGCCACCACACAATCGTGATGCTTGATCAAGAAATTCTAGGATAAAAGATATGTTTAAAAGATTGTTGAAATGAGCCAACCACCAAGATGAGACTCTAAAGGGAATGAAAGCAGATATTTCAAGTATAAACCAAAAAATGGAGTCCCACTCGATGGCAATCAAGCAACTTGAACAACAATTTAGGCAAGTGCCTTCACAATTGAACCAACGCCAAAAGGGAGACCTACTAAGCAATATGGTTCAAAATTCTAAAAATGAAGGGAATTGCATGGCGGTGATGACTCGGAGTGGCAAGAGCACAATAGATCCCCCTATGCGGGTTATTATGGATGAAGTCGATGAGAAGGGTCTTGGTGGTGAAGTTGAGGTTGAGGGAGAAGATCCAAAGGTTGGCGGGATGCAACAAGAAGAAGTAAGGCAGTATGAGAAATCGCAACCAGTTCTCAAACCTCCGTCTTCTTTCCCTCAGAGGCTTAAGAAAAAGGAAGAGGAGGGTAAAATCAAACACTTTCTCTCAATGTTGAAGCAACTCTCCATCAACATCCCCCTTCTAGAAGCTTTGGAGAAAATGCACGGGTATGCAAATATATGAAGGATTTGGTCACCAAGAAACGCACTTTGAGCCAAGAGTTCTCGCAAGAACTCCAACAATATAGTGTGATTATGACCAAATGCCTTGTGCAAAAACTCGAAGACCCTAGGACATTCACCATTCCTTGCACTATCGGGGACGTTGAATTTGCAAGAGCGTTATGTGACTTAGGAGCAAGCATCAATTTAATGCCTCTTGCCGTATTCAAAAAGCTTGGCGTTGGTATTCCTTCCCCGACACGAATGGGTAAACAGCCGGAGGGAATCCTTTTGGATGTGCTTGTTGAAGTCGATAAGTTCATCTTTTCGGCAGATTGTGTGATCCTCGACTACGAAATTGATTTTGAGGTTCCCATCATTTTGGGAAGACCTTTTTCTGGCCACTGGGAGAGCATTAGTGGATATGGATTCAAGTCAGCTGCAGTTAAGGGTTAATGATGCAGAAATTGTGTTCAATTTTTGCCAACCCATGAAACACCCAGATGAATGCAAGAGTGAGGTGTGGACCATCAATGATAGTTGACAAAGGAAGATAACAAAGTCGGGCCACGAAGTTAAACAAGGCGCTTTTTGGGTGGCAACCCAAGCATTTTGATGATTATTTGTTTATTTGAGACATAGGGTAGTAGTAGTTGTTTGTTTTAAATTAGAAGACAATGATGCAATTGTAATAATTTTGAGGATTTTTGTGCTTTGAGACTTGGTTTGCAGGTAAGAATTGGAAAAATTGAAGATCTAAAAAAATTGGACTTTGAGCAGCTCCTATGAGCAGGCCTACGAGTCGTAGTCTTCACTCTGACTCATAGTTATGTCTCGTAGAGGGAAACAATAAGTATCTAAAGTTGGCACATACACTATAAGCCAACCTTACGATTCGTAGGATGCCTTATGGGTCGTAAGAGGGGTTCGTAGTGCCCAGGTATGATTCCTAAATTTTTATGATTCCTAAATTTTTACCAAGTGTTAGGTCTGGTATGAAACTTCAACTACGAGTCGTAGGTAGACTGGTGCATGAGCACCATGATGTTTGACCACTTTTGACCCCAACTCTTACTTTTCTTTATGATACTCAATCCTTTTGGTAGACAATATTGTTTTTATTTTGGTTTTTATGGATGTTTATGTTGGATAATGTCTTTATGTTGGTTTTGGATATTAGTTTTGTTACTATTAGTTTTGAATATGCATATATATATCTTTTCTTTGTGTTGTGACTTTGAGGACAAAATATCTTATTTTGGTTGGGTGATGGAAGTTATGGATTAAGGTGAAGTCTGAGTAGCCTCAAGTCCATAACTTCCCCTATTTTTGATCCCAAGGTTTTCTTGCCGTGTTTCTTTTTCCTTGTGGATGTTTAATTTTCTGCTGAACCTGCATGTTTTAGGAAGTATAAATAATTTGTAAATGCATAGTAATGTTATCTTTTGGCATATATATAGTTCTTAGATTGTCTTTAAACTTTTGATGCAAAATTGGGGGTACCCTAAAAAAAAATTTTTTTTTTTTTTGAGGTTGTGATTATTGATGAATTTATACATTTTTGAGTATCTAGCAATATTTGTTCTGATATAGTGAAGGTAAGCTGAGACTGAAAGCATGACCTGTGAGTCTCTACTTGATTGTGGATGCAATTTCCATGTGTGTTGTGAGCTTATTTTGTTGCATTCATGCATCTTGTATGGACCCAGAACTTGCCTTATGACTCTAAAAGTTGGTTTGGTGATGTGGTGAATATGGAAAGGATCTTAGGCCTTTGTTCTTTGAGTGAAACCACTTTTAGCCAAAAAATAACCCACTGGTTAAGTGACAGAATCCCTTTTTCCAAATTTTTGAGCTTATCATATACTCATTCTTTCCTGATACCTTGCTAGCTTAACCTTGTCTGATGAAATACCTTAATATTGCCTGGTCTATCCTTGAACATATGAACCTTGATTGAGGTCAAAGGCCTAAGTTGAGGGTGGCTGCAATTGGTGGCCCTGGTTTGAGGCATAGATATTGTGTACTTCACTTGAGGCTAAAAGTCTAAGTTGCGGTTGGCCCTTATTGTGGTAAAGTAAAATTGATAAGGTGGTTAGTTGGGAAATCAAGAAAGAAATAAAAAAGCATGAACCGAGTAAAGAAAAAGAATAAAATGTCTTTAATTGAGAAAAAGTAGTAAAAATGAGTTTGAAATCAAGGTACAGCTAAAAAAGAGAAAGAAAGCACTCGAGAAAAGTTCAAAGCAAGAGAACAAGGGGGATTGATGAAAAAAAGGTTGGATTATGAAAGCAAAAAGTGTTGGCAAACATGATTCAAGGATAGATTTTAGTCACTACTTGCCCAAAATGCCATACCAAAGCACCTTGAGCCTATGTTATAAGCCTATAAGTTCTAAAGTGATCCAACTCCACTCTATCACCAAGCCAGAAGATGAGTAGAGAGGCAAGTCTATGGTATTAGTCAGCATGCATTGAATTTCAATTGTGAGAGTGAGAATGCTTCCTCAGTCCCTGAATTCTAGATGTTTTTGAGTGAGTATGAGGGACTTCTTTCTGGTGAGGGCATTTGCACTACTTGAGTAGCATATGACTATACCAGTGATTGTGGACGGTTGATACTCCTTAGCTTGTCAAAGTTGGATTGTCAGGTCTCTCATGATGTTCTTGTTTGCTCAATAACTTGACAACCCTATTTTGAAAGTAGTAGTTGGGTACCTGAACCAAATGAGTTGTTGTATATGCCATTGATATAGCTGCTATGTATTTCTCCTTGTCTGAGTAGATTGAGTTGTCGCTTGAAGACGAGCAACAATTCGAAGTTGAGGGTGTTGATGTGCTGTCAAATTATAGCATATTTGGTGCCTAAAACAAGGAATTTTGTGAGTTTTTAAAGCGACTTTTTAGTATTTTGATGTGTTTTTATATTAATCTTGTAGAAAAGTTAGATTGGCATGATTTTAAAGAAAAGTTGTAGATTTTGCTAAAGTACAGGCCTTACGAGCTAACCTACAAGTTGTAGCTCAAGCTACAAGTCGTAGGTGGTGTCATAGCAGGAATCAGAGGCTAAAAATCAGAAATCTGCCAGGTGAAGGTCATCCCTACGAGCCCAGCCTACGAGTCGTAATACACACTACGACTCATATAGGTAGACTCGTAGCAAGAATCAGAGGGCCAAAATGTTGGACCAAAAACTGAAGACCAAGACTACGATACCAACATACGAGTCGTAGCTTAAGTACCAACTCGTACCTATGGGTCGTACCAGTTCAGTCCAAGATGCCAAGAACCTGATAGGAGACCCCGACTATAACCGTAGGCTAACCTACGAGTCGTAACTGTGACATTTATCATATGCCAGCTGTCTTTTCTACATAATTCCTAGGGTGTTTTGTAAATACTATAAATAGTTTAAGTTAGGGTTTTGAGGGAGGATTCGAATAGTAGACATTTCTCCATCACATTTTGAAGCTTTTCTTGGGTTCTTAGAGTAGATTATTGCTCTCTTTTGGGAAACCCATTTTGGGGATTGCAAATCTTGCTTTGTACTCATTGTTGATCA
>JAPFFP010043651.1:0-13041 GCA_026153255.1 Solanum medicagineum | reverse complement strand
ATTCTTGTAAGTAATAGAAGAAATTTTTCTCTCAAATTTGTGTTTACCAACGCTTATTGTTCCTTTGGCCTCAACAAATTGATGATCATCATGTACAAAGTTTACTGTATATCTTTATTTCTTTGTGATTATGATTTAACCCTTGCAAATTCTCTCTGTAAATACTTGAATAATGAACTTAGGGGGATATATAGAGTCTTGATTGTCTGAATGTGATGTTTGACTGAGTCTGAGTCTTGAGGTGATGTGTGTTGATGACTTCGATAGTTGGAAACAATATTGATAGAGTTGGATGAATATATTCCCTTGAATTTGAAAAGATAGGCTTGCCTGTAGAGGTTGAGTGATGGAAATCCTTGACGAATGGATAGACTTATGAGCATATCGAGTCCTGGGAGGAGTATTGAGCACCCAAAATGAGTAAGAGTGAGTCCCACTCGCACTCATTACCTACGTGGCAAGTGTAGCAGAGTATTGGACCGTGAGAACGGATGTTTCCTTAGTCCCAATATAATATTCCGTAGACTAGTGAGAAAAATGTTTTCTAACTCCCTTATTGCAGGCATGATGCTTCAATGTCCTTGAATTATTCAGCTTCATTAATAAATAATCTAATTCTTTATTTCGATTGGTTAACTATAAGCATTTTTGTAGCCAAATATGTCATAATGAACTTATTCCTTCGAGGCAACAAACTAAATATTTGTACGACATTTGTAATGGTTGGTTAACAATTTCAGGCACTCTACTGTCGGTCCTAAACCAAGTTACACGGACTCTTCATTTTTGATATCGCACCCGTGGTGGATTCCCTTAAACTCGCTATTTTTGAAGAATCCAGCACGCACTTGTTGACATTTTTAAAGAGTACGAGCAACATAGGTCCTAAATTTCTATTATATTCTTGTGAGTTCAGTTTCTTACCTACTGATGCATCAACTTTCGCATTCATTTTGCTAGATCGTAACATGGGCATAAGTTGCTTATTAATACCGTAGAAAGATCTTATGATTTTTATGGTGTAAAGGAGACCAATAAACAGAGGTTCTATCATTATTCATATAGTAACGCTAATGACAAAAGTTGGATTCTAAGCAATCTCTAAATCCAAGTCCTCAATGTAGAATAATGTATTCCAAGGGATGATCAAAATATATAAACAACATTCAATTTAGATATAATTTAGTAGTAAATTGATATATTTTAAATAAAAGAAAAACACAAATGCGGGAGAATAATATATTACGAGAAATAACACGTCTTAGGGAACTCATACAGCCTGACAAAACCTCTTAGAAGCACACAAATGGATGTGATGGAAGTTGGCAGAACTGTTGAAATTGCAAAATCATAGGAAGCATCTTCAATCGATAAAACTACTTCAATCGACACTGGTAATGCACATAAAATTATCTGGAAAAGAAGAAATTTATATGATGTTTGAACTAGACAACATATACATAGTGTATAAGTTGTTAACGGAGAAGAAACAGGGCTCTGAGCAGATTTATGTTGAAGGAGAAAACTGATCACATTGAAGCACCTTTTAGGACGATCACGCGCGATAATTTTTTGATATATGCGGCAATTAGGTTTTAAAGCTAAGAAGGGTATTTTTGTAATTTAGGCATTATTTTTAAGTGAGGGATATTTACGTAATTTAAATTTAACTTTTATAAGTTGGTGGTTTTAAGATAGTGTAGATATAGATTTATATATATGTTATATATACTTACCTCATCATCTGTAGGCAAAGGAACCTCATTCTTTCTGATTTCTACCATAACTTTTTCATAGTATAACTTTACTTCTTCCTTAGTGTTGCCAGTAGCATTAACCAAATAATGCCACATATCTAGTGTTTCATCGATGCCGTATATATCTAATGCATTTTGAAACCTCTTGTGTTGCTCCCAAGTCCATGATGAAAATGGCCTCAAATTCAGCATGGACTTGGGAGCAACAGAAGAAGTTTCAGAATACATCGACTATTTGTGGCGTTGATGAATACTAGGTATATGGCATTATTTGGTTAATGCCATTAGCAAGACTGAGGAAGAAGTAAAGTTGTACTATGAAAAACTCATGGTAGAAATCAGAAAGATTGAGATTGGTTTAGTTCCTTTGCCTAGAGAGATGAGGTAAATATATATAAAACATATATATAAAACTTGATATAAAATTAATGTAATCTTAGTTCAGTGAGTTATAAACTGAACTAGGTTGTTGTCTCCAAGTTAGGGAACTCGAAGACACTGGGAAACACATGCCTTGGGAGGTTGTGGTTTTAGTAATTAAAGTTTATAATTCCTCAGATAACTTAGGTTTGTAGCAGTCGTTAAGGCTCATGGGCATCTAATAAAGACTTAGGGTGTGTTTGGTATGGCGAAAAACATTTTCGAAAAATGTTTTTCAATTTTTTCATGTTTGGTTGACTTAAATATTTTGGAAAATATTTTCCTAATCAACTTTTTTTCCTCAAATTAAGGAAAATGACTTCCAAAAACTAAGAAAAATATTTTTCAAACTCTCCTCCAATGTCACGCCCCGGGAGGATACGCTAGACGTGGCCGACACTCATAGACTATTTCTAACCCTAAAGTGAACCACTTGGCCTCATGACAGTCAGTCAATCATTCAAATCAGCGAAAAACTTAAGACAAATTGACATTATGATGGGCACTCTATCAGCAGTCTAACTCAACAAATAAAAACTATAGGCCAATAAAATCAAACTTACATCTATGACATAAGCGTAGATTTAAAGAAAACTCATTTCAAGAAAAGAAGGACATCAAGATCAAGTCATCATCTTCTAATGAAGCCTCTACCTCTATAGTCTAGGTGGTACCATGACTAACACAACTCAAAATGAAACTAACTCAAAGCATAAGGAATATAAAATGGTATCCTCCGAATGCAGGGGAGGATTCACCAATCAGCTGTAAGAAGAATAGACCTTCAACAGAGCGCCTGAGATGATCTTGAGTACCTGTCTTTGTATCATAAAAAGATACAGGCCCAAATGGATATCAATGCATGGAATATACTGGTATATAAAATAGTTGAAACAAAAAAGCATAATCAAAGATACTCACTCAAGGGACTCAACTCACCCATCAACTCATCTCAAACATCGACTGACTCAAGAGACTTAACTCAAAAAGTAAGGAACTCCTTCATCACATTAAGATATTGTCATGACCTATATGAGAGTTTGTCTAATTGACAACCATTACCTATGAGCTGGTGATAATACAACGAAGCGATGTTGTGGTCATATCCATCCATTACCTTGTTGGGGTAAAGGACATCACATCGATGGATCCACAATAAATAACATCAAGTCCTCATTTGGGACAAAAGGGAAACATCCAGTGTTACTGTTCAATCCTCTCCTATGCTGGCTACATAGTTATTGAGTTTGAGTTGATATTACTCTTACTCAATTCGGTGCTCAGTACTCCTCCTAGGACTCAACATGCTCATAAGAAATCAATCATCTGGTCAACTCATCTACCTAGTCTCATTGGATATTGTCAACTCGATTCATTTCATCAACCATCAATTCTTTTAAGTTGAAAATTTATTGGGCGTTCTTGGTTTTCTTCATGTGTTCTTGGCATTCTTGAAGAAGAGTGGCCAAAAAGACAACATTTGACCCAAAACTCTAATTTAAAAATATTTAAAGTTGTTTAAGTGGTTTTGCAAAACTAGAGTTAAAAACTAATAACATAGATGAATCTTTCTCAAACTGTAATGACATAAATGAGTCTTTTCTCAAAATTCGATGGTATATTTGAGCCATTTTCTCTTTATATTTAGTCTTTAACTTTCTCTTTGGACGTGTACTAATGAATAATAAACATATTGATATATGACCTTCATTTAGTAAATAATTCAATATTCAGGAAATAACAAATGGTACCAATATCTCATACCAAAAACCAAACTCGAATACCGTAATTCTATAATTTTACTCCCGATTACCATACCAAATATTAAATTACCAAATACCAAAATACCAAAAATTTTAGTTTGGTTCGATAAATCACTTTTTGGTATTTTATGTCCAGCCCTATTATATTGTATTGTATTATTTCATATCTTATTATTTTAGTAAATATAATGTTTGAATAGATTGTATCAATTTTCTCTTGTTACATAATGTACTAGTGTACGATGTAGAACTACTATAAAAGATAGGATAAAGAATAGTCCATTTATTTAATTCAAAGTAAAGACAAAATAAGAAAAAAAGTTAATGAAAGTCACCACAAACACACCAAATTGATTGTTATATTAAAGATAGGCAATCCATTCATTTTTGGTGATTTTTATTATAAACACCTGAATAACGACAGTCAACACAAACACACCAAATTGATTATTATATTAATTACAGTCAATACAAACACACCAAATTAATTGTTATATTAACGACAGTCAATGCATGCCCATATAAAGCAACACCCAAACTCCCACTAAGAGAAAAACAGAACCCCCTGCAGTTACAAAATAAATTTTGTAGCTGAGTATAGACATTTCTTTTCACCCCACATGGCTAGAAGTAGATAAATAGGAATTAATTTTAAACCCCACATGATTTAAAAAAAGTAAAAGGTCCCGAGATGAAATGATCCAATTTGACCACTGTACATTGCTAACATGAGAAAATGGAATAATCTAGAATCTTGAGTAACTGGCCAAGCCGTTAAAGTCATGATAAATCCTGTTAATAAAATGGGGTTTTTGGTGATTTTTATTGTATACACCTGCACAACGACAGTCAAATGTGTGTCAACATTTTCTTCTCCTCTGGAAATATTGGATTCATTGTTCAAGTCATTATTTCAATTTGTTTATGTTATAAAAGGTAATTAACATTGATTTTTTTTTTATTAAAGTTTCTTTTACAAAATTAATAAGATGGAATGAAACATGACAAGAGTACAAAAAGTCTCCACCTTTATCTTTAATTAGGGTGCAATATTAAACTATTCCAGTAATTATTGAAACAGACTCGATGCTTGTTAAAAGATTTAATAAAGGGATCATGGGCTATTACATGTATCACTGCACCGGTAATTGATAAAATTAATTTGCTAAAAGAAGTTAGTAAATTGTCAGGGTGCGATCCTTCCTTGGACTATGCTAATACAAGACTTATTTTTAACTTTTGGATAATTATGGTTTCTCGTTAGCTTGCACGCATCTCAACTAATTTCATGGGATTGCATCCAATAACAATTAATTAGTGTCGAAAAACTTTTTAGTACTCTATGTTAATGTGCATATTTTTTGCCACTAAAAGCTATTTTTATTGTAGTGAAATAAGTAGATAATCAAATAAAATAAAGAATTTGCATTGGTAATTTAAGAAAAACCAAAGTTAGAATATCAACTTGAAGGGAAAATTTTGTACTTCTCAAAAATAGATTATCTACGTGAATGTAGATGCTTTGACCAAATATTACAAATGTACGACCCAAAAAATGAAGAAAAGGTTATAAATTCTTTTCTTGCCCTTTAAATTTGCTATTTGTATGGCAAAGCCATAGTTTCGTGACTCACCTCACTCAAAGAACTTCAACACATTCGACAAAAAAGAAAAGCGAAACAACTGTATCACAATCCAGCTAAACTCTTGGCAAACCAAAGGATCCTTTAGGTTTTGGGTTCAATTTCGAGCAAGGAACTGACAATGTGGCTAAAATTACACCTAATTAGAGTAAGCAGAGCCATGTGAATTTATTAGCAAGCAGCAACAAGAAGAATAACAAATCAGCTATAGTACTAGTAGTATCCCAACAGTTAAGTTTAGATCAATGCCATGATGAAACATTGGCCCCAGTGTGGGTAACCGGACACTAGATAAGAAACCAAAAATGCTTCTTTACAGGATAGAATTTCTTGATTGTGAAGTTTCTGCCTATGTGTTCTTCAACCTTTACATTCGAATATCAAACACACAAACCTTCTTGTTTGCAAAACAAGCTGCAACCTTATTACCTTCCTTGTTCCAAGACACATCAAAAATACCGCTATTGCCATTGTAAGTTCTTAAAATCTTGGCCTCCTTCACTGACCATATATTCATGCATTTATCCAATGATCCACTTGCCAAGTATTCACTATCCGGACTAAATGCAATAGCGTAAACAGGTTCCCTGAATTCAAAATGGAAGAGAACTTACTCAATAAACAGCAAACACATTAAACAAGAATGATATAAAGATTTGATGATCAAACAAAAAGATACACAGTTACCTCATTCTCACTCCACTCTCTCCCATACCCCCCATGTCCCCACCCAAATAAAAGGAATAGGTGTACAGGTATTGATAATTCAATTGAGTATGAGTAAACAAACCCCATAATACTCGACACTATCATTTGACAATTAAAAAGTGTAATTCTATTAAGAGTGACTTAATATTTCCTGTGTCCATTCCAAGCAGGCATGATGAATTTACATTCATTACCTGTGACCGTCCAAGCTGTGAAAAAGGCGCCCTAGTTCAACATCCCATAGCTTCACTGTAGAGTCATTTGAAGCACTACACAGACAGAAAATAAAACAAAACCAATAAGCTCAAATATATTAGGTGCAATACATTAGATCTCTTTTTGGAGTCGGCGCACACCAAGAATCTATTTGCCGAATGATTAAAGTGAAATTGTATCTCTCTGGATTAATTTTACTTGCAAGGCGATTATGGGCAACATTGCAATCCTTCCAAAATTTGGAACTCAACTATTGGGACTTTAACGTTAGTTGGAGCTTTAAGTGAAAACAGAGAAAAAATGCAATATATGTTTTCAGTTCAAGACTAATAATTATAATTATAAATATAAATAGCAAATATATGGATAAAGAAATTGAAATTTTTTTAATGATAAAATGAACTATCAGTTGTTTTGTATGTTGCCTCTTTAGGAGATGCTCATAGGCAAGGAAAAGTATGTGTTCGAGCCTTCAAGGTGACACTCAAATTGTTACTATCAACTAGCAGGCAACATCCATCCCTGCTATATAGTACACAAGATTGATTCAATTAGAGCAAAGGGCTTGAAAGGAGAACAAAAGTAGTTTCGTATAAAATGGAATGGTGCGAGTATTTTCTTATAAACAGTGAAAGTTGTGTATAGCGAACTATAGAATCTTTATTGCTTAGCTATGAACAATGATCCAATCGTAAAAGAACATAATAGTCAGCAACTGATGTCTGTTAGAATACCTTGCTAACAACAACTGTTTATTTGGATTGCTTGTACCAGCGCCAGTTGGAGTCCATTTGATGGTGTATATCTCCTAAAAGAACATAATAGTCAGCAACTGACGTCTGTTGATTAAATGAATCAGCAAAGGCCATGAAGACAAAGAAAGAACAAAAACAGAAATAACTATGTTATATGTGATACTTTGCGATGTTCTTTGAAATCATGCAAGCAGACATCCTGTTTCATGCTCCATATCTGCACAGAAGGAATGCATTATTGAGCAATTTTATTTTATACGTATTTAAAGTCCTAGTGCAGGAAAAGGAGAAGATAAAATTCAGCTTTCTCTATCTGGACATCTGTCATTTATTGATTCAAAGTTTAGGAATCTCGGCAATGCAAATCCCTTTTTCTGTTAAACGAAAGATCTCCAAGGGCCAGTGGCACACCGCACCGCCTCTCTACCCTATTTGATCCATTTAAAATACCAAGCTTATGTCTGCGTTGTGGTTGAAACATGACGTGTGTCTAACCAGCACATCACGATTTGCTCTCTTACCACAAGACAGTATTGGGCTTAAGTAATAAGTGTGAATTGGGAAATGAAGATTGAAAGACAACGGAAAAAGTGGGGGGAACCAAGTAAAGTGGAAATAGAGAAAAAGTGTTGTCCTTATATTAGGAAACACTTCCTCCAACTCTTAAAGAGTCAAGTAAAGGGGACCCCTCGCGCTGCTGTCGTCGTCGCTCACTCGGCTCGACTTCGCAAAGGCAAAATGATGTGATATTTTTTATGAATTATTAATTAATTATTTAATTCATAAATTATGCATTAATTAAATTATTTTATAGATTATTTATTAACTAAGTTAATTCGCGAAATTAGTTAGTTTAATCAACTTTTGATTTTTGCGCGTAAAAATCATCAGAACAGTCACCTTCATTCCCAAGAGGATCCATACCTTTTTAAACAAATGAGACTGTTCGGAATAGGTAAATTCTCACCCAACATTGCTTATAAATTGAGGTTATTTCAACATTTTCCAGACATTCAGTTTTCTCTTCTTCAGCATACATTTCTTGGGAAATCAACTTTGAGTCTGTGTGAATCCATTGCTGGTTCTTTGAGTTCGCTGAAAACTTCAAGAGATTGAGGTACAACTATTTCTGTAGTTATTGATTTGTTTTATCTTGGGAGGAAATAATCCACAAACCTCGGGTACAGTGAGGAGATTAAATTCCTTAAGGAAACATAATGAATTCTATGGACTCAGATACTATTTTATATTTTCGTTTTATATTCTATTTCCTGCATTGCGATTAAATACATGACTAACGGATAGGAATTACCTTAACTGTGGTATCATCAGAGCATGAAGCCAGCAAGGAACCTGAAGGATCCCACTTGATAACATTGACTTCATTCTGCAATGGAGAAGTTAACAATACTTTTAAGAGTTTTCACCATGTTCCAATCAAGTTATCACTTTGTACGAACATTTTGAACAAAACATTTTTATCATAACTGAAGTAGTTATGATAAAAACAAAATGAGAAAGTAAAAGCATCATTATTGGGAATACATGATGTTCTCGTGTGCTGTAAATCAGTGCCTAATTGTTTTATCGATCAAAATACATGATGTGAACCTTTGATTCAATTTAATGTTCTTGATAAAAAAAGCAACAACTTGACCACACCTGATGTCCTGAGAATGTTTTAACTGGTGTAGTCACCCCAACTTTACAAACGTATATCATTTTATCAACGGAGCTCGTCGCGAAAGAATCATAGTTTCGCCAAGCAACATCAAGCAATGGACCTGCATGGGGTTGTATAACAAAAGTGAGAAATATGCAAAACAAAATAAAAGCTATCCTTGCCAAGATATGAGGTAAAAATGTAAAGCAAAATTAAGCCAGAACAAGGGAAACGAAACACCTGAATGAAAATCAAATTGCTGCTTCGGTTCTCCAGACTTTACATTCCAAACAATGGCATTTGTATCAATACTACCGGTAAGGAGATAATCACCTTTCTTGTTCCACTTCAAAGAGATGATTGGCTCTTCATGTTTGTTAAAAGTACTAACCAATTCCCCTGGATGAAAAGTCAGTTATAGAATATCGGCAAGAGAAAACAATTCAGGGTTACGACGGAATAACATGGCAATTGATGAAAAGTCTAAGGCAAAGAGTTTCAGTGTAAAATAATGGGAAGAACTCAACACTGTTGAAAAGAATCTTTCCCAGCCTCGGAAAATTTTCTCTACAAAAAGAAGCCAAAGAAATATCTAGAAAACACATCTCTAGAACCATGCTTTTCCAATATACATTCAATCTTCAAAACAAGTCTGGCTTTGCCATTACAAAACATGCCCCTTACCAGATCGGTTCCAGACTCTGGCTTGGCCATCACAAAAACCTGTTGCAAGCAAGGTACCCTCACTCTGTAAAAGAAAAAATCCTAAGTGCAAGATCAAATAATAACAAAAAAATCAAGCAGTGGAAAACTCACATTCCATTCAAGTGATGTAACATCCTTGTTTTTCACAGTTGCTTGACTTTCCGGATGCTTCAAAACCAAAACATTTGGAGGCCTCCTTTGGATGGTAGAATTACATGGACCATCTCCAACAGTCCAAATTCTAGCGGTAGAGTCCGCCGATCTAATGTTACACATGGTTAGCTATAAGAGACATAGTTCCTTAGACGAGTCTAAAAGTACTCTCAACCTTTTAACTAAGTAAAAACTTCTTCAAAGAATTTGACCTTTTAGAATATATTGGAAAGTAGAGGTCTGGGGATAATAGATGTACCCCATTAGTTAAAACAAGGACCACTTATCAGAAGACATAATCGTGATCTCACTGACCAACATTCTTGCGGCAAGGTAGATGAAAGTGAA
Source organism: Solanum medicagineum (assembly GCA_026153255.1). Taxonomy (NCBI): domain Eukaryota; kingdom Viridiplantae; phylum Streptophyta; class Magnoliopsida; order Solanales; family Solanaceae; genus Solanum; species Solanum medicagineum. Next base: position 2,910 of record JAPFFP010043651.1, on the reverse strand, counting down.
CCTAACAAACAAAATTACTCCGGTCGATAAGGACACATCAACAATTAGACAACCGGTAGAAGCAGTTATACTTATCCTTTCACACATTGAAGAACTCATAGATTGCTGTTGCAAGAGAATAAGAAGCATAATATTCAAAGTCCTGCTGCTTATAATGATTATCTCCAAATCATAAAATCATAAGAGAATTAGATATTAGTGCTAAAACTATTTTGATTGATGACTAAATCACAGGTACTGTATCAAAAAGGAAACATATCTATACAAGAAGTAAATAGCACACAAAGATTGGAAAACTCAAGTCTCAAAAGAAAAGGCGCATCATCACAAGATTAAAGCTTGGCACAAAAGGAAGGAGAAGATTTGCTACTGACTCAGCAAATCAAAGATTTTACAGAAAATCTGTATCAAGAACAGATCCCTTATCAATGGAAGATCTGGTCTAATATTCATAAAATCAATCTTATCAACGGGAAGATTGTTTGATGAATCAACAAATCAATCAGAAGATCAGCACCAAGAAAAGAACATAATTGAAGACAATCACCACTGAAGATTTGGATCAGAAGCTAAAATAAGGAAAAAGATCTGATCTAGTTGTTCCTGCCTAAAAGCCTTGCCTTATTCTTGGAAAGAGGATCCATCAAAGCATCAATCCAAGGATCAATTCCCTTGGGATGCTAATATCTTCTATAAAAGGAGACATTCAGGATATCTTAAGACTTATAGAAGCATATTGCAATTCAAGTCATTCTTCAAAAGATTTTCATCTTTAGAAAATCATTGCAATCTTTAGACTAGTTACTGTGAAAGAAAAAGAGAGAGATAGAGAAGAAAAAATTAAAAGAGAGAACTGTATCAAAAGAAAAAAAACAAAAAGAGAAAGAGAAAATCTGAGTTTAGAGCTTAAGTTCTATTTCTTGTAACCATCACACCCGTAAACGCTTGAAGAGATATCTCTTGCAACCTAAGGGGACTGGACCTAGGATTCGAATTGAATTCGAATCAGTATAAAAACATCTGGTGTTGAGTTTTCTTTTACGCACTTTAATTTATTGCTTAGTAACATATCTATTTTATTTAGTTGACTATCTCGCATACTAGTTGACTCTCTAAATACAGACTTAAGTTAAGAAAAAGGGAAGAAAATTCAATTCACCCCTCCCCCCTTGCACTTTCATTTGAAACAGAAGTATGAATATGAACATGAGTTGATTCGTCGATGCGAGCAACAAAAGAAAGAAATGGTGCTAAAGCTTACCCAGATGCAAGAAGTGATCCTTTTGGGCTCCAAGCACAGACAAAAACCTAACATAAAATAGGAGCAAAAGAAAATTGTATTGTTAGTATAGAAGACAGAAAAGAGAAGATATATACCAGATCACCTATTGACCTATCATGGCAAGCAAGAAGAACTTCGCAGACATGAAGTCAAACCTCACATGTATGTCCTTCCAAAACCGTTACATCACATGTAGGAATTTCACACGGCAAAGAGGCTGAGACTTTGCTGATATCCATAGGCTCCAAATCTATCTTGCAACAAAAGCAAAAACTCAGTGTCACAAAACCAGCAAATAAATGCACAAAAGTATTAGCTACATGCTCAAAAAATCATGCATTTATAGTTCTCATACGAGAAGCAAATTAGCTGCAATGGGAATGTATTACCTTCAGTTTTTCCATGTTCCTCATGTCCAGCAGCCTCTTTTTGGCCACTTAGCTTTGATTCCATAATATCCTTGCGTGGTTTTTCTTTGTCATTGTGCTTTTCTTTCTCCTCACTTCCAGCATCCTCTTTACTCCTTTTTCTATCCCTTTCACACTCTTTTTCCTTCTCTTGTTTCTCCTTATGGTTCCTCTTATGGTCAGCTTTCGCCTTACCCTTCTGCCTAGATTTATCTTTCTGAAGCTTCTCCTTTTTCTCTTTTATTATATTTTTCAGCTCATGTACATTCTTTGTGAGGAGATCCAAAGGTTCTAAAAACTGAAAGTCTTCCATATTGGTATCATCCTGCATTACATTTCTTAGTTATTAAAAGAGCTAAAGTTCAGATAAAGTAATCAAAGAATGTCAATATGTTTGCATTACATTGCTCCAATTTGTTTCCAGTTCAAGATACTGAATGCCCTTTTGGACAAATTTAACAAGAGCACCAGGAGGAACTAGATTTCCATCTATTGTGCTCTTATTGATCCGTGCCTCGTATCCAAAAGTAAATGCTGCATGTGAAAAGCCTGAAAAATATATCAACAAAACCAGTAGACTGATTAGATATTACCATACTAGTCCATCACGATCAAAGCGGGGGAGGGGGGGAGGGGGAGCTACATTCACCCAAGGATGGTCAGATGAACACCTTTTGCAGAAAACTTTTTTAAATATATAGGTTAAATATAAATATTTTGATATATATCAATCATTAAAAATCCTTGATACAAAAATTATCCACCCATGTCTAAAAGTATGAACACCCTTGACGAAAATACTGGATCCGCCACTGGATCAAAGTCAAGGTGTCAGCCAGCATATATTAAGCAAATAATATTCAATGAAGCAACAACTTGTATAATAAAAGACCAACTATAAACTAGAGTGTTTTGATCACCTTGAAAGATCACTAAAAGTAACTAAAATTTCAACTATTCAATCAAGCAAGAGGAGCAGAGTGAATTTCATAATTGTCTCGATCTTGTTATTATCTTTTTTTAACTGTCTAAATAATCAGAAGCGACTGTTCAAGTGCCCGCATACAGCATGCAGAAACTAAACCAATAATTTAGATAGCACGAAAATGGAAGCTTCTAAACCTCCTTTTATTGATTAGCAGGAAGCCCAAGAAAATGAAAAGATAGGGGTACGCAAACCTTAAACCCTATCCTTGAGATATAGAGGTTGTTTTGGATAGA
>JAPFFP010043650.1:0-13044 GCA_026153255.1 Solanum medicagineum | reverse complement strand
ACAATGAAAAGAGTATGTTACACAAATAATGAAATGTGTATGAGATGAAACAACTCGTGAACTTTATTTAGCAACAATAACCCATGTAACTTGGTATCCACGTATGTATGAAGATTTGAATGTGACTATGTATATGAGCATATGAACATGTGAAAGAGTGGATACATGGTTAATAAATGTGTTGGAGTTGGTAAGTTCCTTTATATGCCAAAGAAGAATCTAAATTTCATGCCAACTAATACGAAATCGAGTAGCCTTACATACCTCATTGTACCACCTCGATATTACCTTGAAATAACCTCCTTTTCCTCCAAATATTTATCTACAATAGAGTAGGTAGTAAGACTGGTATTAGCAGCTAAGTAACACTTCTTGGCTGTCCAATCTTATAAAAAGTAACATCCGGGCAGCAAGCTTGTATTTAGCGACCCAAAGGCATTCTTTCAACCTTTTCACTTATAGTCGTATTTTCTAATAACCATTCTTATGCACATGTAATATACATCTTGTTTTAAACCCTTAAAAGTCTTACAACAGCTCACAAGGTACAACACATAACAATTATACACAACATACAAGTAGGCTGCATAACAATACGTCCCTTTGCTACATTACAACGTCAACAATTCCAAACCTTTACAAACTTCAACCAAACTATTCACACAATATTTATACATAAAAACAGTCCTAAAACAGTTTAAAACAGTCCTCAAAATAGGAGGAGGATGTGAGACCATAGTCCCAACCAATCAGCCCACAATTTCTACAAACAACACACTTAGGATAACACATTAAACCTCGATTGTTTACATATAACCAAACAGTGCAGCGACCTTTATACATCACTACAGAACTGAAACAAATTAAGAAAAGCAACATTCTTTCATAATCAAGCCAACCAAGAAGAGAAAATCTCCCAAATAAACAAGAAAAGTATACAACAACCCTTGGAACACATGCTGTCCAAAAGTTTCAGCATATACCTAACCAACATAGTCTCTTGTTTTCCATGAAGAAACCTTACTAAATACACAACTATAATCACTTACCTCAAGGTTGAGGGCCTCTTTAAGAATGCTAAAAGCTTCTTGTGGTTGCTTTACAAAGTCAAGAAAGAATAAGAAAGAACCTTTGTGAAAGCTGAAATTTTCCAAGTCTAAGAATGACTTCAACGTGCTGCTTGTAACCCCTTTTAAAAGATTACTTTGGACGACTTTCTTTTACATTTTAGGCTTATTTTATCAAGTTAGTAATGTATCATTTTTCCCCTTTCACTTGGGCCTTATTAGGTCGCAAACTAATGGGTCTTGGCTGCCCATTTTTCTCCTTTCTCCTTACTTAGTTTGGGCCAAATCATTAAGTAAGATATGATGTACTTGGGCCTTTTTCCTATTCTTCTTGGGATATAAATATTGTCCACTTACAATTCTAAAATGTGGGCTTAAGTTACACCCTTAACACGGACTTTATTCATTATCAGACTTGGACAAATTTGGTATCGGGCCTCGTCTCCGTCTAGCTAGCAAGTTAAGCTTAGCAAGTAGGTGACTCACTTGCTAGCTTCCTAACTCCTGTAAGAACCTCAATTCTCTCACTTTGTTTAAGGTCGTGATCTCCTCAATTTGACTTAAACCTTGTATACACTCGACCCTCTTAAGCATTAGATGTACATATCGCCCTCTAATATGAGATTCAAGCACTTCTAAAAAATAGGAGCTAATTTGACAAAGCCATCTCATGTTTCATGTGCATAGTACAAGTACATGTAAGGTATGGGGTGTTACATAGAAGAATTGTTAAACATTTTTCATGAGTCTGCATGTAAACAAGAGTGTTAGGAGCAAGTAGTTTTTGCCCAGGGCATTGAAAGTTGTTCACCATGGTTCAGAGCAATTCATCCGTATGATATTCATTGTATAAATTACCATAGGGAGTCACATGTACGTGTCTTAGTTTGCCCGAGGACAGACAAAGCTCTAAGTATGGGGTGGTGATCTTAGGCGTATTGATACGCCTAATTAGCCAATAATGTCTAATAATAGAGAAAGGTCAGAGGGTAAATGCATAGAGTCGAGGTATTCTAGTGTATTTTTCTCTTATTTTGCTAACACAGGGCCGGTACTCCAGTTGGTTGTGTTTTTGTAGGATTTTTCTTTAATTGGAAAATTCGAAGTCAAACCTAGAATTGAGGGAAGAACACAGCTTGAAATTTGTAAGATAAAAGTCAGTCGAAGCAGGCAAAAGACCAATGTCCACGTGGCAGACTTGGAACAAGGTTTTGGAAGCTAAAAAATGCTGAAAACGGCGTAAAGCTGAAAAGTGTACAAGGTCCGCATCACGGACTTGTGCAAAAGAAGTGTAAAATTGCCCAGTCAGCAAATTAGGCGAAAAGTCAGAAAAACTAGGGGTCTGCATCGCAGACTTGAGGACCAGATATGAAAAAGTTAAATTACAGGATTTTTATTATTATTCTATCATACACTTTAGGTTAGACATTCTATTTTATGCAAGAACTGCAGTAGGGACGACGGAGAACTTTTTTCCATAGTATTTTGGTTAGTTTAATCTTTAGTCTTTGGTTTTTGATGTTTTCCAATTCATTCATGAAGTATTTAAGGTTCATGAGTGGCTAAGTCTCCATATTCTGGGTTTGTAGCCACAGACAATGTCTAGTTCTTAACTTTGAATATCTATGAATAGTTTCTTTCAGTTATTCCTATGTTATTTTTATCTATAATTCTTAGCCTGACCAACTAGGGGGTAAATTAGTTGTTCACTCTAGATAGATGTTAAACACTAGGAAACTAAGTTGACTCATATGAAGGAGACCAGTGAAAACTACCCTTACACCTCGCTCAGTTCATAATACGGGAAGAGAACTTTGATGCATTTTTATTGATCTATCTATCCCCGCTCAATGATGTAGTTAAGGAGTCAATAACGGTAGGCCGGCAGAGGTGTGCAAACGTATTTAACTAAATTCAACCCCATGAATCAATAATCAGGAAATCGGACATAGATAGATATTGTTAAGGCTAATCAGAGTCATAAAGTTTATAACCCTGGAATTAATTATCAATTGATATCCTGTGGTAAAATTTTAATTAATTTAGTAGAAACTTGTTCTTTACAGTCATTTTAGTTATTTGCACAAATCTTTTTTTTTACCCAAGCACCATAAACGCGATAACTAGATTGGTTACAGATTTAATTCAAATCCTTTGGGTTCGACAACCTGGCTCTTTAATTAGGGCCACTATATTACTTGTGAGACCATGTACACTTGCGTGTGCTGGGGAGCAACACACATCCTTCACTAACTCCCTTTTGACCTTATCTATAAGATCAGATACAACATTTTCCTTTCCTAGATTGCATTACGGACCAAAGTAACTCTTCCTATTTGGTAGGGAGGGATGGATATAGGAAATCTTAAGACACGCTCCATGGTATGATATGAATCATCAAAAAGTGAAATATTTCCTAAAACTCCTTGTATCCTTCTACCCATAGATGTGGCGCACTTCACACCCATGAGTAAGACTTTACTTGATGTGGCATGTTGGACTCCGAGGACTATTTATAAATCTAGTGCTATGATATCATCTCTGTAGTGACACGATCTTAGGATCTAGGAGTGACATGGCGAATGGGAACCCAAAAGTCCCCAAACAAGCCTCATAGCATCCAATTATATATAATCAATTTGGAAGTGTATATGAAATAGTAAACACATAGTTCTAAGGGATGGGAAAGTAGGACTCACGCTATGGAGATATCATAAGGATAGGGATTAACATGGATTCACATAACACATAGCATATAAGGTCTAAGAGGCGGGTAAGTATGACTCATGCTATGGGGGCAAGCGGGGCTTAAGATCTTTCATATCATAACATGAATCCATATCATAATACTCATAATCAATCCATAATAACCATTGCAATAGTTATCCATAATCATAATCTCCAAATCAACACACAGCATATACCCGTACAAGAGTCTACAAGATGTCCAACAATGCCTCTAGTCATAAGATTGGATAAGGACCAAGATATGTTTCGGGCTCATCCTCAAAGTAAATAACACAAACAAAAGCAACGAAAGATAGAAAGATGGTGGTTTGACCTTGGAAGATAAGGCTAACACAATCTTTTCTCAAATCCCACCTAGCCGTCAAACAATGGATAAAGGTAGTCTCCGATCTCTACATGGTTAGATCCTTGATGTCGCCCAAGATACACCTCCTTTTTAAGGCTAAAGCGATCATTGTCAAGATATTGAACCTAACCAAGGTTAACGTTGAACCCAAGGGAATATGGTAGACTTAGAAGAATTCAATTCTGCAGTTTGGGTTATTAACCAACTTATCTCCCCGAAGGGAGGTTTGTAGTAAAAAGTAATCCTGACTAACACAAGAGGTCAACCAATACGGAGAGATACTAGGGTATTGCGTTCTTCATGATCTCCTCACTTAGTATCACCAGATAACCTAATTCTTTTACAGTATGTAGCACGCAAGACAATAAGTTAAGTTCACCAAAGCCTTTAGCCCAGATGAGAGGCGTATTTCACAATGTGACTTGGTCCATCCCTGTAGTGTGACATTACTAAACCTTACCTATTGTCCCAGTACAACCTCCCCTTAGCCTAGTTTAATTGATTAGATGAGAAACATCGATTAAATCCTGCTAATTAATCTCTTTTCCTATTTATTACTACCTTGGCCCAATCAATAACACTTGGCGGGTTCTAGTGTTGGCCACCACTAGAACACATGCAAAACAAAGAGAATTAATTAATACATGCATTCACACTTTTCATGAATTATGAATTATCCGATTTTACCTTGTTAGTTCTTCATGGGTCCCACAACCCTAGTTATGGATTTAGTTACTCATGGTTTGTGTAAGTGCAAGACTTATGAATTTGAATAACATAATAGAGCACTTACCAATTGAATTAAGCACAAGAAAATCCAAGCTTCTATGAGAATCACAAGATTGTAATTAGAAGATGAAATTAAAGTGTACAAGTGTTTCTCAACTCTCCAATATTCTTTTTCTACTGTATCTCTCTCTAAACTTGCTGCCTCTTTGAAATCTCTAAGAAAAATATCCTAAAATCCTATTTATAATATTTTAAAATACAAGTACAAAAAAAAATAGGATAACTGGGTTGGCATGCTTCACGAGATGCACTATGGGTCGTATGGTGTTTTACGGCCCATAGTCAGGCTTTCATACTTTGTTGCTGCAAAGCTGGACTTGACTTCTATGGCACCCCTCCACAGCTTGTAAAAGGTTCTACGACTCATAAGGGGTTTCATTTGATGAAACTTCTGAAAGTCCTCCTTCTCTGATCCTTAGGGTACGAGACTTGATCTATGACACATAAATTATTTCACAACCCATCTACATGTTCATGGACCAAACTTCAAAAATCTACCCCTCACTGGAATTGTACAAGAAACCTCCTTCACGGTTCGCAGAATACTCTACGACCCATAAAGGGTCTTGTGAATCCTCAAAAATTAACTTCTGCATATTTTTCCCGAAATCAATGTCAACCCTGAGATCCTGCAAAATAAACATATAAACACATCAAACCCATTAACATCGCATTGAAAACACACAAAATTTCAAGTTTTGAGTATCAAAAGTGTTGTATTTTAACAGCACATCAACACCCTCAACTTAATATTGTTGCTTGTCCTCAAGTGACGGACTCAATCTATATAATAGCACAATAACACACAGACCTCAACCTAACGGCATACATCTTATCCCACTGAAGCACAGATACCTGCACCTACTTTTTAAAACACAATAAGATAGCTATCCAGCAAACCAGTATAGACTAATGCATATGAAAATACAATTATGACAAGTGAGGTACTATCAACAAGACACAATCACTAAATGAGCCTAATGTTAACAGTCCATTACAAATGCCCTCACAGAAAGAAGTCTCATATCTCACTCTCAATGATGTTTTCAATAATGTATAACCTTGGGACTATGCAAATCACTCACTCTCATAAAAGATGTTCATGTATCATGCCCGATACCATATGCTTGCCGCGATACTCATGACTAAGACCTTTGACTACTTGGACTAGGACCACTTTAAGAGTTTATAGGCTTGTAAGGTAGGCTCAGGGGGCTTTGGTATGATAGTTTTGGAACATAGTGACTAAAGACCCTCCTTAACACTGCATTTTTCTACACTTTTTCCCTACCAACATTGTTAATTTCATTCCATTCTCCCTTTTCTCCTATTTTAAGATTTTCTAGATGCTTTCTTTTCATTTTTTTCAGCTTTTTGTCTTGTTTTTACACTCTATTTTTCTTTTTAGCTCATCACTAAGGTATCACTTATTTTTCTTGCACCCAGAACACATTTTTACTCCTTTTCCATGTATTACTAACTTCCCCCCTCATTTTGTGTTTTACCCTTACACCACCCACTCTCAACTTAGGCTTTTGGCTTGAGTTGAGGTGCATATTATCCAACCTCAAAACTAGGGCCACTTTTGGTAGCCACCCTCAACTTAGGCTTTTTGCCTCAGTCAAGGTGCACAATGTTCGACGAAGGACTAGGGACAATTTCAGGATTTTAGAACTAATAAGGCTAGCTCATTTAGATTTTTACAAAGAAGAGGTACATGTCAGGCTCAAACATTAGGGTCAAGGGATATTCCACAAATTTGGTTATTCATTTAGGCTAAGTGAACTTTTAAGAACAATAGCCTAAGATTCTTTCCTAATCTAGCTAACCTACAACTTAAATTAGAGTAACAACGCAAGTTCTAAATTGAAACACAATACACGAATTTAGCAAATTAAGCTCACACTCACATGGCACTGATTACATTATCAAAGAAAGACTCCCAGATCATGTTTTTTATCTCAATTTACCCTCATTTATCAGAACAAGCATTGCCAATACACTTAAACATGCATGGTTTCTATCTAGACTAACTAATCAAAAATTGGTGAATATCATTTTTCACAAAATTCACAAAAACATACATATGCCACAAATCTCAATACTATATGCTACAAATACTACCTACACATCCTAAACATGTCGGTTCAATAGAAAATAGATATCCATGAAGAAAAAGAACACAGGCGAAAAAAACCCTAAGATTCAAAAATTGGGGTAGTTATGGACCCAAGCTATTCAGACTTCACTGAGGCCCATAACTTTCTTAATGCACATAATCAAAACAAAATAAAGTACATGGGTCAAAAAACATACCTGGGCGCCTAAGTGCCAGTGTTTGGTTGAGTTTGGCCACCCTCAACCTGCATGAAGGCCTTCTCAGTAATAGTACCATGGACGGAGGAGCCAGCACCCCTCATCTGCTCGAGTACACGAGCCTTTCTTAGCTCTTTCTCCTATCTTGAGTATCTCAAGACAAGCTCGAGCTCCTCCTACTCTGTCAACCATATATGTAATTCTACTGCATTTGGATCATCATCCAAGTGGGCCCTCTTCCCGTGAAAAAGTTATGTATGCTCCTCAGGAGCAAATAGATCCACCACTAACACCAGGAGTGTTGTTATTGGTAGTGTCACCAGTGCTGCCAATGCTACTGTCATGTCTTCCCAGAGTCGCTAGATATCTATCTGGATGGCCGTCATATCTGTTGGCCAAGTAGTACTCAGATTCTGTTGGACCCTCGTCTCAAAGGCATCAATACGAGCATCCTCGACGAAAAGACAATCTTAAATACGAATGATCGGGTATGCTTGCATACAACCCTTTGACTTTGTAATCACCTAGTGGACCCAAGGCCTGATCGACTGAACTAACTGAGTCAACTATGACTCAGCATGTGATAATCTCTATGTCGTGGCCTGTATAGATATTGTGGACAAGTAAGCCATGCCCGTGAGTGTTGTCCATGACGAAGTGGCTTATGGTGTAGGAGTAGTAATAGTGGGCCCCCTCTTCTCATCTACCTCAGTCTGTGGGGGCTCTCCTCTATAGCAGAAGTAGTGGTGGTGATGGGTGGAACCTCAGGTGGTGGCACTGGGACGAACATCTCTAGCATGGGAGTTGGCTGTTGTGGTGCTCACCGGAGTGCTATCGGGTTCTCCTTAGCCTTAATCAAGCTGGTATCCAAAGTACACTGGACCTCGAACAATGAGTCCAGCTGGTGTAGGCTCTCCACCCCCGACTCTAGAAAGAGTCTATAAATCAAGCATAAGAAGGCAAATAGTATGCTTCAACACGTTTCAATGTACTAAGTATGCAGGCATGCAATGCATATGACTAACCAAACCTGCATTCAATATCAGATGACAAGGGCACATAATATAGAAAATGAGGTATAGTAAGGAAAAGTAAAATAATAATACGCCATAAAATCTGTGATACATGAAATGTAATAATGCTAATATATAGCAGGGATGGGACCATAATCGACATCTCAAACTTATGTGAGCTTACATGATTTCTCCTGATGTACACCTTGCATCAATAAAAGAAGATTACTTGCTAAGGGCAATCAACACCATACTTTACAACCTAGACCCTTTGATGTGATAAACACCTTCTTAAATGACCCAAAAAAGAGCGCGAAAATGTGCCTCGAAAGTGCCTGAAAGCATAATTCCCATGTATCTCAAAATCTATGTGTGATATCGAAAATCGAACTACGTATTCTTGTTCAGGGGGTCAAATTGAGTGGGAAATGGGTGTAATCCTGATTTTAGAGCAAACAAATCGCAATTTCATTTTCCCCAAAATCGAATTCCGGCGAGGTTTCCATGCCCCTGACGCGACACGCCAAGGGCGTGCCACAGTGTATTTTGTGCACTGTTCTTCTTGTCCGGTCCAAGGCCTTTGGATCTTGGGACTAAGTGTTCCCAAATGTGAAAAACCTATACTTAACTATATTCCACCCTCATATCATTCAAGACATTCCTAAACACTCACTCAAACACTTAGCCAAATATTTTACTCCTAAATTCAAGCCTCAAAACTCATCCGAATCTCAAGGTTCTCATTCAAGCTTCAAGTCTCCATCTCCAAACTTCTTCAAGGATTCTCCAAAAGTCAAGGTATGTGGGTTTCTTTCATGGGTTCCTTTCACTCGTGATACCCAAGCTCTCTTTTACCTAAAATTGCATCATTTAAAGTTGGTTTACTCTTGGGTCTTATCTATCATGAATTTCAATGCACACTACATTAGGGTTTCATGAAAGTATCATTTTTTAGCATGTTTTGACCTATGAATATAAGGGATACTGTGAGATTAGATGAAGGGCTTTGATGTTTGTTGCTTGAGGGTGTTACCAACTAACTATTGATGGTTTTACATTGAATTTTCTAGCATGATTCCACTTTTGAAATGCATGGTTTTACACCAGCATTACCCATCCGCCAAGTGTTTGATAAAATGTCCTGGTTATGATTTCTTGAGGATTTGAAGCTCTAATGCATGTCTTATGAGTTGAATGATTATATGATGATGAAAGTAAGGTATGTCTATGATATTATCTCTATGGTGTGGGGAAAATGACCAAGCCTCACTCAGGGAGTTGTAGGCCCGGGTAACCTTGTTGAGGGGTTTATACATCGATCGCCTCGCTCGGGAGGTGGTAGGCCCATGCAACCATGTCGAGGGGTTTGTACCTTGATAACCACGTTGGAGGGTTTGTACTCCATCAACCACATTGGGTTTGCACTCCATAGACCACGTTGGGAGGTTTGTACCTCATCAACCACATAACGGGGTTTGTACCTCATGCGCCTCTCCAAGGAGATGGTAGCCCTTAGATATTTACTAAAGCAGTCTATCCTTACACATAGATTATGTTCTATATAAGCATGGTTTTACTTCAAGCATCATTCATACATGCTATATTGCTATATGTTTACCCGTTGCCTATGTTATGCATATTGCTTATGGTGCTTATTACTTTTTGCATTGCATCCTACATACTTAGTGTATTTAAACATACTAACGCATACTCTATGCCTAAATGATGTCACCATGTAGGAACCAGAGCCCCGCTTGAGCATCCCCATCCATGTGGCTAGTACGATTCCACTCAAGCTTGTTGGTGAGTCCTCTATTCTGGAGTCGTTGCTTATTGTCTCATGCTACGTTCTAAGACTATCTTTCTTTTATGTAAATGTTGACTATGAGGGTGAGCATGGTTGTTTGTCTTGGCCCCTACTCTTATCTATGTAGTAGAGGTGTTGTTGGACATGTCATGTGTAATGTTATAAGCTTTGACTCTCTCTTGACTCTTGTTGTTTATTATATAAAAGATGTCCCTAGCCCCGACTATCCCTATTTCCTATCTCTTGTTACTATTATATTGCTTCCATGACCAAGGATGTGTAATGATATGTTAAAAGTCTTGCTTGGGGTTCCTTCGAGTTCCCCTTGCGTCGTGTCATGTCTAGGCCTTAGGCTTGGGTCGTGACACCTTACTTATGACCCAGTCATTTCAGAAGGATTTCAAAGATCATATCATACATATCAATGTGTACCCATTCCTTATGATCTGTTCAATTTGTTAATGGCTACCATATACCTATCTTGGCACATAGTTCAAGGAAAGGGAGAGGACCTTTGGGGACAGCGCTGACACCCCCAATCCATCAGTGCTAAGTCATCATCCTACAAGAATACTTATACATATACGTGCTTTCATAAGAGAAAAAAGTCATTTCAAATAATTTCAAATGCATACTTGGGCTCGAAAGCCAAACATTCTTCATAATCATTTACACTTGGGCGCAAAAGCCAAATCAAATTTCAATACATACTTTTCATGCATAGGAATAACTCTTTCACAATAACAATATGGTATAAACATCCAATATGCTCAAAGAGCCAATATCAATAGACATTTATATGATTACATTCTTGTCATAACCATATATATGAGCTTAACTCAGCGAAATCATTTTCATAAAGCATGTGTGAGCATAACGCATGCACATGTTCAGATGATGCACGTCGTAGAGATAGGAATATTAAGATGGATGTGTGGCCACACCAGGAGTGATAAGATTAGGGATGAGACCATTTAGGAGAAGCTAGAAGTGGCCCCTATGGCTGATAAGATGAGGGAAGCGAGACTGTGATGGTTTGGACATGTGCACAGAAGGAGTACCAATGCTCCTGTTAGGAGGTGCGAGAGATTGGTTTTAGGAGACACATAAAGGGTAGAGGTAGACCGAAGAAGTATTAAGGGGAAGTAATCAGATAGCATTTGGCAAAACTTGATCTCACTGAGGACATGACCTTAGATAGAAAGGAGTGGAGGTCGCTGATTAGAGTAGTAGGCTAATTAGTTAGTAGGGTTAGGTGGATATTTGGCCGTGGGACATGGTAGAATGTCTTTCATTATCAGTTGTCTGGGTGTTAAATTTATTGTATTTACATATTGTTATGTGCTTTCCGTTATTAGTCGCCCTTGCTATTCCCTTTCTTTTCCTTTTTTTCATATCTAGTTTATTCTGCTTATAGGTTTTGAGATGAGGGTTTCCAGGAAATAACCTCTCTACTTCTAGGAGATAGTAGTAAGGTCTGTGTACATTCTACTCTCCCCAGACCCCACTTGTGGGATTCCACTGGGTATGTTGTTGTTGTATATGTGAGCTTAACCCATCGATAATTTCATAAAGTTGAACGCTCATGAATACATATGCCAGGAATGAAATGTGAATGGGTAATATAGATTAAATCTTAAATCAACAATTCAATATGAAATTCAAGAAAGTCCATAAGTAAAATCCACATTTAAATCACAATTTAGACTACCCATGCTTAAATCAAACTTTAAAGGGACAATGTATATTTAAATCTTCAATATATCCATGCAGTTCAACATATTAGGGCTTGAATCACTTTACCCATTCTTACTCTATGTCGTGCTATAGAAGTTGAGGTAACATTTTCCCCCTAACGATTGTCCTTTGCTATGCTAGATCATGCCTAACACGAGATGGAAAAGAGCCCGCACAGCTGAGGGGCAACCGACTAATGGAGAGCTTTAAGATGTTCTCACTTTTCTTGCACAAGTTGTGGCTATTCAAGCCAACCAAGGGGGCTAATCCCCTCATGCTCCTACACCGGCATCTCAGGCAAGAGATTTCATAAGGATGAATCCCCCGGAATTCTATGGGTCAAAGGAGAATGAGGATCCTCAAGAGTTCATTGATGAGATCAACAAGATTTTGGCTATCATGGGTGTGGTCGGAGGATAAGGCATAGTTAGTGGCCTACCAACTCAAAGGGATAGCACAAATATGGTACAATCAATGGAAAGAGGAGAAGGGGGTCAACAATGTAGTACTTTGGGAGGAGTTCAAGGCGGCTTTCCTTAATCGCTTCTTCCCTCTTTAGCTTAGGGAGGCCAAATTGGTGGAATTTATGAATTTGAAACAAGGTTCTATGAGTGTGAGGGAGTATGCCCTCAAGTTTAACCAACTTTTAAAATATTCTCCACACTCAGAGGCCGACTCAAGGTCTAGGATGAACAAATTTGTGATGGGTGTTTCCGACTTGATGAATGAGGACTACCGATCTGCCATGTTGATTAGTGACATGGATTTGTCCTATTTGATGACCTATGCTGAGCAAATGGAGGAGGAGAAGTTGAGAAAGAGAAGGGCCATGAGGCCAAGAGTTCCCGTTTTGAGGGAAAGTTCCATAGTCGAAAGGATGTCCGACTTCATAAGGCCTAGGGTGTCACACCCTAAGTCCCGTTAGGGCGGACCGGCACACGTTGCCGATGAGGCCCGGGAGAACCAACCTGTAACTATGCTTACTATATGTATTATGAGGGGTTTGTACCTTTAGTATGCCTTAAAGTAAATAAATAGTGATGATAAGCAAAAAGCAAATGCATATGACTAGGCCGTTGGGGCCACAGTGTTTTACGTACTAAACATGAACACATTTTGATATACATGGTCTACAAAGCCTCTTGATAAAGAACAACATCTGATAAGGGTCGGGATAGGCCCCGCCTCAACTAACTATACAATATGAACATAAACTCTAAA